>JADLIF010002062.1:0-53960 GCA_016648015.1 Steinernema khuongi | reverse complement strand
CGCGGCGCCTCCCCGAGGACGTCCTGGTCACCGGGATCGCCGCCTCCCTCGCCGCCGTCCGCCGCGTCCACAACACCGGATTCAACTTCTGGGAGTGGCCGGCCACTTCCTGCGAGGGAGAGCCGCCCACCCGCGTCGCCTACAGCGTCCACGCTCCGCTCTCCACGGATCCTCTCCACGAGTACAATGCGATGTTGGCGGCCTCGGGTGCTCCTTGTTGATAAAACAGTCCATGTCTTCCTATTACAGCCTCTTCTGGCCCTACCAATATCCTCCGGGTAAACTTTTCTTGATGATCTGCCCTTCTTCTCAAGGATGCATCTTAATGTCTTCATGAAGATCAGCCCGATCCATCTGGCCATGCCTTGACTCGCCCAAACACCGGAACCACCCAAAGTTCTCCGAGAAGATATTTACATTGCCTACAAAAAAGTGAAAGTATGCATACAAAAAACCCGTTGGAAGGAGCTGACGAGGACAGCTCTACATCCTCATCGGCTCGAGATCGGCCATTTCCTGAGACGCGATGACGGCGCCTCCATCGCCGGAGTCGATTTGAGCAGCGGCTGCGGCCCTCGAAACGGCTTCCGTGTGGTAGGTGTAGAGCCGAGCCCTCTTGCGGACGTAGTACTGCCACTGGAGGATCTGCTGGTCCTCGATGAACTTGGCGGCGGACGTCGATGCGATAGCTTCTCGGAACTGAGGGCTTTGGAGGGCTTCGAGGAAGTGGAGACACTGGGGATACTTCAGCCTTCTAAATGTTCATTAAAATTAGCACAAGGAGGCAGAAGAAGGTGGCTCGGACGGCTCTATCTATTAAGGTTTTCTTTTGGGTCTTACGGTAGGTTGTTAGAAGGAACTAAGCAATAGGGAAATGGATGGGAGCACAGCCCGAATTGACCAACTCAAACAGAAACTTACTTGATGTACTCCGGCTTCTTCCAGTAGAGAAGGTACTTCAGGTAATTCACGAAGTAGTCTTCCTGGAAATACCCTCGCTGCGCAAGATCTAAACCAGTGGATTTAGCTCCAAGCCTGGACGCTCATCAACTTACGGTTCAAGTAGTGTGGATTGCAGAGGGCCTGCACGAACTCGCACTCGATCTCGAAGCGGCGCTTGGCTTCGTCCGGAGACTCCACGGGTGTCAGCGGCGTCATCGTGCTCATGATGTGGTTCATCGACGGAAGCCCCGTCGGCATCGTGACGTTCATGTTGAGGTTCATGTTCATCATGGGTCTGGAAGCAGCATAAGCGTGGATAGGAGTAGCAAAGTTATATAGAAGAAGCTCAGATATGAGTCGCGAAGATGAAGCTAGGCCCGAAGCACGAGTGATCCAAGAAGCAGCGACCAACGCACCAAGCTGCGACTTGGAAACTCGCTTCTATGCGCGACTTCGAAGCTCTGTCCGAAGCTATATAAATTGGCGTGACAGTAGAAAGCCATGCCAAAAAGGAGCGACGAACCAGCGAAGCATCGATTCCCCTGAAGAGTTGCCTTCATTCCCGAATACCGTACACGACCGCTTAATATTCAGGCAAGTGGTGACGGGATCTTTCACTCGGAAGTGGCTCTTTGTGACCAGTGGCCGTATTCACGAAACTGTGAAGTGCTGTGAGGTTCCTCACACTCACAGTTGATACTCATTCGCTTCCCAGCTCTCGCACCTAACTCATCGAGAAGCAGGGGAGCACAGGAACTGGGGGAGCCTCCCATGTCATTCCGTTCAGAAGCTGGAAGGAAGAGATAGTGACTGTGAAGTTAGTGTGAGGGACCTCACAGCACTTCACACTTTTGTGAATACGGCCACAGAGGATCTGACGAACCTAAAGTTTCGGATTGTGCCCAGCTTTGTTTCTGACGCGGAAGGATGTCTCTGGCTTGTGTAATGTGTGATATGGCTATCACTTGTACCCCATTTTTGGCTCTTTCAACTTTCATGAAAACCCACATTCAGTCTTCACAGGTTCTTGAGTCTTGAGTTCGTAGCTCACAGTCCGTAGTTCTCTTTTTCGCAGGCTTGCCTCCGAAATGTGGTTTGACAGTCTACGGACACCTTTTGGTTCCTATCCACTGATGGAGTCAGCGGGCTCGCCACCTTTACACTTCCATCGAAAGACTTCCCTTCTCACCTTCCTTCGTACTTAATACACTTTATTCAAAGTTATACTTAGCTGTCAGTGGTTAAAAAGGGGATTGCAGGGTCAAATAAAAAGCAAAGGAGGAAAAGAGAAAGGGTTGGGGCATTTTGCACTAGTCACAGGCATTTTTTATTAACACATTTCATACAAGGATTCAGCCATGAAGTAGTCACAGCGCTCAAGGAATGCTATGAACTCTAACACAAAATATAATATAAGTATCCTCGACCAAAGCACGGAGCTCTGCTGTACCAGGTCGATGCCAAACTATTGTACTCTTTGCATTATCCACAACTGGAGAGGACTTCCAGGGGATGGATTTAAGCGCTGCTGAAGAAAACGACGAGCGTCCACAGAGCTGCGCCTTTTCCGAGAGGTCTCCCTGGAGGAAACGTTCGATGAAGCAGGTCGCCATGTCGAGATCAACAGTCATATTTGTGTGCCACAAGTCCAGCGACTTAAAACGGGGGGACTTGAGGAACGACGTAAGAGAGGGTTTCACACTATCGGGCCATCCTTCTCTGCGCAAGGCCAGTTCTTCCAATCGGCCCAACCTGATTTGCTTCTTGATGAATTCGACGCATTCTACTCCGCTATGAATCATGTGGATTTTGCGAGCATGCCCGCACAGGCCGCTGGAGAGAACTTCAACTAAAATATCATGAGATCTAGCTGGACCATCCGAAGAAAAGTTATACTTAGCTGTCAGTAGGTTAAGAATAGGCAGCACCTTAGTCCTGAATTGGTCCATCGTTGTATTATTAGATAGAGGAGGAACACAGTACCTGTGAACATCCACTATTCTATCGTACTTGGAGAACGACTCGTAGGGAACTTCAGGACCGTTCCATCGGCCCTCTGATAGCATAAACTTTACTTGATTTCCTTTGTTGTTAATATATAATCGGAGGTAGAGGTTTCTCCCTTTGCTGAAGTGGGTCGCCACCGTTGATGACCACGGTCTTCCTATCTCCTGTAGGGTCCCCAGGTTCTCTCTGTCCAGCGTAGAGGAGAGAGCGTCCACAAAGGCGAAGGGAACCGAGTCCATTGGTAGGCGTTGAATGAAAGTAAACGGGACTGAATCCGTGGGACTTTGTATGGATATGCCCAGTTAGCATCGCTAAGTTGCAGGTGACAAGGTCACGCCTATGGGAAACGGGATTTCCAGTCGAAACGTTCGCCTGTTCACGGTCTTTAACCAAGCAGAGACATCCACACAAACACACGAGCAGGTAACTCCCACAGGCCTTCTCGAGCTACCCTTCAGAGGTGTCCTTAGCACAGCCAAAGTAGAGCGGTTGTATTTCCCAATTCTTTGATCTCCCGTTCGCCCCAAGCGCCTTTTGTTCGAAACCGCAATTATCGCGATCCAGATCCCCATTTGCAATTTCTCCGATCGGAGAAACCACTCGATCGCACGTAGACCGAACGTGTGATTGATAGGGGAACACAGTTGATCCGTTCACGCCGGTGCACAGCACAAACACTTGTGTAACAACGAAGAATGCGCGGAGTCACCGGTTCCGATGGAAAAGTGACAAGCGCACCTAATAGAACTTCCTTCTTCGCCTTCTGGAGGCTTCCGGTGGTTCCTTTTGCTCCAAGGAGAAGATACTCATAAGGGTTGTGCGAATGAGGAGCAAGGGTTCCCAGGACCCTATGACCGGCCCTGGCCATGGTTCTTGATTTGATTTTGGCCCAGAGAAAACTGAGAAGCAAAATAAACGCTTAGAATCCCAGAAGGTCAGCACCAGAGCCTAACCATCCTAAAGAAGTTGGTGATTGGCTTTCCCTATCCCAAGATTTCAAGGATCAGATATCCCAAGATTCAGCCTCGTACCCATGCTCGGAGATTTCACCTGTGCATCACGCCACCACACTACGAAGGCTGTCGAAAACAATCTTTACACCAGCTGCGACCTTCTTAACTTTTTGATTCTTCGAAACGGTGTCAGAAGAAAGGACGACTCGGTTTCCGTTTTCGGGTCACTCGCGCGCCGAACTGGGGCGACGCGTCGAGAGAAAGTCGCGTATAAGAGGCACCTCGTTGGAAATTGCGAAATTACACTTTCGGCTGCTCAAGAAGGTCAACGGGTGGAGTACACTTGAGGTTGGGGCTCAGATGCAGGTGAGACCTAAAAGCGGATGAAAACAGTCCACTCCTCGCAACGCTTCTGGCACCGTGATCCCAGTCACTGTAAGGCATCTTTCAGAGGCTTCTGTTACTGACCCGGGCTCCCTCTAAGAAGCAGATGAATCTACCAGTGTCCGGAACTCATAAGTAGTCAAAGGTTTAGCCACTGTCCTAAAGGAAACAAAAGAAGGGGATCTTCTAAGCTAATACCAAACATACTCTTGGGGGTCAAGACTCAGATAGCAGGTACAAATGAAGCCTATCGCTGCTAGGACAGGAAGTATATAGTTGAAGTTTGACATTTTTGAGTTTCAGCACACCTAGATAGGTCTGCCTTCTGAGCTCTTGGAGATTCACCCTAATGGACACCTCCCTTGTTAGGGGATCATTCTTAGAATCACTCCTATTTTCTATCCTACATCTGGTCTGAGGCCAGTTCCATGCACCAATGCCTCAAAGGGGAACACATCCATCACTATAAACGCTTAGAAGAAGCAGAGAAGAAAAGTCATCGAACAGTGCCTGACAGTGTTTTTCTCCTCGAGACCATAATCCCGTCAAGACACCGTTCTGCGCACTTTTATCGCTTCACGGGAACATCCCCACTTGCGTCACTGCAAACGTTCGCTCTCCTACCCGACCGGACTGGATTTAAAGGGCAAAAACCGACGCGTGTAACACTTCCCGCGCTCTGGGCGACCGGGGTGAATGACGCCCAAAAAAGCGCCCAGTGTAACAGCGTAAAAACTCTCTTTCAACGGACACTGTTACACAGCGGCCGCTTTTTTAGTCCGTGACGACTCGTGGGAGTCACGCCGTCCGGAAGTTCACAAGTGGGGGTCGACTTTGAGTTATGTGCTTCTGAAAAACAATGAGTCACCGTAAAAAAACATAAAAAATGTGCAAAAAATGGCTTTTTTTCAGGTTCACAAAGGTCCTACGGAGAGTAGCTCTTTATTTTAGCATTTTTAAAAACTACGCTGCTAACAGGTGACATTGCGTTTGGGAGCCAATCGTCCGGGAGTAAATCGACTGCCGTCAGTTTTCATTATCCTAATCTGCATCCGATAACCTGAATTCCGAACCGGACTCGGGCAGCAAAATATTTAGGGTTTATTCACTTCGTGTAACAATGGCTTACGCCATGCACGACTCCGGGAAACAGAGCAGAGCAAGAGTCAAATGTGAACACATTAGTTTCATTCCTTGGCGCATCGCAAAGAGCCGTTCTTCTAAAACCGAACAATCTCCGCATACCGACAGAGATTTCACTAGAATTCATAGCGAAATTCTCTATGTTTCAGATTCTACTTGATACAAACTCATTCAACGCTTCCCAAGAATAGAAGTTGGATGCCAAGTAAGCCCTCAATTGAGGATTTGGGTTTACTTTGAGTTTCAGTATTGTCCCAGGCTGAAATGAAGTGCTTTAAAAGGAGATCAAGCTTGGCTAGTTGTCCTATGTAGGTTCTTGGGGATATAACTGGCTCACCCATATTCAAAGCCAAACGCAACATCTGCCTGCTAAGTTCCTTGTGTGACCCCTCCAATTGGAGCTAAGGAATGCAATTATAAACTCCAAAACTCCGCACAATCCGCTTTCCCAGTCCACTCACCTTGTTTACTCCCCCCACCCAAGACCAGAGTTCGGAACGTAATTGCAGGCCAGAGTGCGCCAAGTGTATTCTTAGGAAAGCTCGCTGTAATTACACGTGAAGGAGTCTTTTTTGCGCCTCGTTGTAATAGTCCGCTTTCCCGACGCCCTTCTGGGCTTTTTACCCGGCTGACCGCATTATCACCCGATTCCCACCCGATCAGGATCCTCGCACATCCTCCGTCCACGTTATCATCGTCGCAGGGTACTGTAAAGTGCACGCAAAAAACAGTGCGTCGTGCGAAAAGTGCAATCCTGTGTCCCCCCACCACTTGACGTCGCACTGAGACCAAGGTTAATGACACGTCCGGCGATAAGGAACGAGATCTTATCGCGCCGTTCTTAGATCGAAGTGACATTTCAATCGTCGAGAATTAGAGAAGCCGGAAGAACTGAATTAACTCTATTTTTCGTGCTTCTTCCTCGTCCTTATCCTTTCAAGAAGACTGAGGGAAAAGTGCTGCAAGTAGGTAGGGCTTTAGAAGGAGTTCAGGAAGTTCAGAAGGTAAGCCAAATGGGAAACGACAGCCGAAGTGGAATCCGAAATTTAAAGCATAAAACGAATAATCCTACCGTACCAAACAGTCTTCAATCCCAGCTTTGAGGGAAGGGTTTAGCCCACTACCCAGCTGAATGAAGTTGGAACGCTGGAAAGGGTTACCTACTCTTTCGGACACGACCAAGAGAGGACAAGCAGGCTTCCTACGACACTATGGCGCTCGACGGATCAAGGATGCTCCCAGATCCTTAGCATAATGCCACGAAGACATCAATGAACACTGCCATCAGAGCACAAGCACAATAGACGCACAGATGCACAGTTATCAGCATACTTCACTTCGTGACGATCCTGGAGTAACGCATCGGTCTTCCACCTCCTTCAAGAGAACGTGGGAACCATCATAAATCTGCAAGAAGAACCTAATTTTCACAACACTGACGACTTTTAGGTCTTGTTTTTTAGGTCTTGTGGTTGTCACTTCTTGCAGTCACAGGCTGGGTCGTTTCGGAGCACTTCTTCATGTCATATTCATCTGTTTGTTTTCACTGCTTTTTCAAAAGCGCGTAACTATTGAAGGACGCAATTAATTAGATTGCAAGGGATAGAGCGGTTCGGTAAACACCAGAAAGAAGAGATTTACAACCTCCCGCAGGGTCATAACATTTGAGCGGTGTTGCCACGCGTAATGTAAAAGAAGGCCAGTAGCTCTATTCAAACATAGGAACGATGAAAAACAACGGTGATCAGTAAACACCGAATAAAAGTCAACACGAAGAACAATAAATCACAGATCTGTTTTTATGCCACAGCGCTTCTAGTGTTTGTTTATTCCTAACTGAAGTGGGTTCTCCAGTCTTTTTAGGTCGGCAGTTTCACCCCGTATCTAACTTCATAAAAACATCAAACCCCAAAGCCTATCTCCATCCGCTTACAGGGGATAATCGATTTCGAAAGATCGGTTTATGTCCTACAAGAATGACAAATATTTGCTCCGTCCCTGTCCCAAACCCGTTTCTCTGTCACGGGCCACACACGTCAGCGCCGACGCCACTTCCTCGGACGGAGATAACCCGGTGATAAGAGGCTGACTCCGCGATCGATACGTCGAGTAAACATGTCATCCTCTATGCATTGAGTCAAGCGGCGCACTCGCTCGGAAAGGAAGTGCGGAGAGCGTCACGGCGGAAAACAAAAGTGCGAAGGGGAAAACAAGCTGCGCCGAAAATAAATCCCGAGTGACGAGCCGCCGTTCTTCGTTGAGAACGATCTTTGAGTTATGGCCGCAGCTGGAGAGTTCCGAAAGGTTCGCGGGGTGGATTGGTGACCTTAAAAGGAGATTCGATGGATCTAGATTCCCTAGCCCTTATAATGCCCCTCAACATTGTAATCTCATGTCTTCTGGTTCCAGAGATTGTGGTTCCTGATCGAAAACACTTAAGCCACGCTTCTCCAACGTGAATGAAGCCAGTAGGCCGTAAATCAACCCCCGAAAACCAGCGCATGCGCCACGGGAAGCTGTATAGTCGCGGGCTCGGACCCCTTCGCTCGATGAGAGGGTCCCTCTTTCGGTCGCCCCACTAAATCTCCGGCGAGCACATTTCGCGGTTTTGTGTCGGCGACGAAGCAGCTGGCCGAAGGGTGCCCCCGAAGGTCAGAGACGTGCACGCTACACCGACGAAAAAACACCGCCGATTAAAGTACAAACAGGCGCTGCAGCGTCATCAAAACACCCGGATTACGGTGGTCGACAAACACTCTCGCGTCCCGAGCGCATGACGAGGCGCCCACTTCCGTCCGGATGAACGCTTCTTGCAAGGCGACGACGACGGCCGCGGAGACGAAAACAGAGACGGACTCGTCACTGTTCCAGGGAGAGTGGACACGTCGTGGGAACGAGTTTTGCAGGAGGAGAGCACGTGGCTCTTGGGAAGCAGCCAAGAAGGAGCAGCTGGTCATAGATCAAGATGACTGGGAGACTGAATGGAAAGAATGGAGATGGTCGTCTGCCCAAGAATGTCTGAAATATCTCACTGGAATTCATATTTGGGTCCGCCAACTTGCAGAGAAATGTTTCCGAAGAGGCTATCAGTGGAGATATTTCTCTGCGATTTCAACTTCCGTTTACACGTTGACGGTTTTCACCTTTTCGGAGTGATATTTCCAATGATATCGATCATTGAAATATTTCTGTGGTTTTGACCTTTTTGTGAGAGATATTTCTAAAGCAATTAATATCACCACACAGAAATGTCTCTCTCCATTTTTAGCAATCCGTCAATTGCTCCTTTTTTGCTGAAACATTTCCTATAAAAAAATAAAAAAATCTAAAAAAAAATGTGAATGAATATTATGAGCCCTGTCAACATAAGAAATCATCGCCGGGGGTAGAAATAGAGCTGCTGTAGTTTGGATTCAATGATTCATCCAAATTTCTCATAGAATTGGTTTTTTTTTGTTTTATTGTGTGTACTCAACGGGAACGACACAATGGAGTGTACGACGAAGTACTTGCAGGCAATGATAGCCTGGGTTTCAGTCCGGGGCTCACACCCTAACACGACCTTTCCAAATACCGAATAGAATAGCACATTCGGTTTTCGACCTTTCTCTTCCAATATTCCCCACTCTAGCCGCGTCATCGCCACATTTTGCAGACGAGACAACAACATGTCTCCTGCTCGTGAAAGAGACAAAAACAGTCTCTCTAAATGAGACATCAAAGCCAGACTCCCCCGTCCCCCTCGCATTTTAATCGTGTCAAGACCCAGCCTTCCGTCTCCGCGCCTTCTGTTTTGAGCGTCGCTGCAGCGGATTCGGTCCCCAGTGCAAACAATTTTAGGGCGCCCCCCGACGGCTGGCACCGAGCGCCGACTGCGTATCGACCACTGATCTCTCCTCCCCCCACACGTGCCGTTTTCCCTTTTTCCGCTCGATTCGCGCTCCGCTCCTCTCCCGAAACGGTTCCGTTCCGGCGCCGTCTCCCGGCGGCTCCCGGACGGATCAGCGGAGGACGAGCGGGGCCTGGAGGCCGATCCCCGGCGTCGCCTTCGTCTTCGAATTTGTGTCGTGCGCACAACGTGTTTTCGGCCGCATTGATCGCCGCGAGTTGTTTTTTCGCGTTTGTCCTTCACTGTGGCGCTTGCCTTGCCCCAGAACATTCTTCTCATATAGTTTCCTTCTTGCCATCGATTTTCAGGAGTCGTGGGCTTCCACTTCCGGGCTTCTTGATCTCTGAATTAACTTTTTTTGAAGATATCAGCCACCTACTGAATCCGGCCAAGGATTGGCTCTTCCTGTCCTGACTAGTCGAACTTTCGGTCCTTAATCTGTTCGCTTATCTATTCTGATGACTCTAGCGCTCAAGACACTAGAGCATTCTTATCACCAGTTTCCTTATTGTGCGTCGATCGATTCCCTATGTTCTTTGGTCCCCCCTCCCTCTAAATGTGAAGTATTTAGTTTTAGAATTCAGCACCTTTAAATTCACTTATGACTCAATTGTCTTGGAGTCATTCCATTGCCCTGTGCCTACACTTCTTATCAAATGGTCGCTCTTTCGAATTTGTAGCTTCTAATGCGCCTTAGCAAGCGCTTATCTGATCTGAGCTCTCTGAGTTCGTAATCTACTTTAGTAATGCTGAGCGATGACGTCGCCTCTTTAAAAGTTAACCGCACATAAACATTGCGTGACGACCTAGGCCCGGGACTTTTTTCCCAGAGCTTTTGCTCTTCATTTGCTCTTCACGGGCCTTAAAAGAAGACCTAGTTGACACCTGCCACACACGACGGCGGAATTATTTTTTGCTGTTTACTTTTGCTTATGCGCGGCCTCAAAGGATCTAATTAACCTCACGTGGACTCCGATTGCTATTCACGTCATCTGTGAGCGGTCTCGAAGCGAATTTGACTTTTCCAAACCGCTAGCCGGGCTTGTGTTCTTGTGCAAACGTCACAACCGGTCCACAGTTCTCAAGGACATCGACGCGTTCTTCTTCTCATATAGTTTCGTCCCCCTCGCCGATCGATTCCCAGCCTCCCTCGCTTGTTCTTAATTGACACATTTCGCGGAGGTCGCCGTGTTCTTTCGCCTGGATCCTCGGCTCCTCATAAATATGCGAGAGCGCGCGTTGTTTAATTCACGCGTGCGAAACTAATTATATCGTCGGCGGCGATGAAAGTTCGAGTTGTTTTTCAGGGAAGGGGACACTCTGCGTTTGTTTTGCTTTGTTCGAGCTGTTTTTATGCTGCTAAGATGACATCTAGGAGGGGTATAAAAATAACTCATTTTTGTGGCCTGTAGGGAAGATCTGAGGCCGGGTATTTGAGCACAAGATCTAATTGTTAGAGAAATTTTGCTACTTTAACTGCCTTGGGCTCCTTTTTCTGTTGAGAACGACACCTGGAGATGGACTTATATGCTAGAATATTTGGCCAAGATGTGGCTATGGAGTCAGCGAAACCCGTAATTTCGAAGCAATCTATCTTGCGATCTTCTAGGCCCCCTTTATCATGTTACGCCGCATAAATTCTGCACTTTAATTCATGATCTACTCCTGAACGTTCGATGTAGTTTGTGTGCGGCTAGGCTGTGTTTATCTTGATTTATGTAACCTGTTCCTGGGAGGGCTAGAAAAGGAGACCATTTCCCTGTTTTGCCATTGTCACTACAGTAACCTTAAGGCTTTTATGAAAAAAATTGAAAAAAAATGAAAATGAAAAAAAAAATAAAAAAAGACCTTAAAAACTGTAGTCATATTGGATTCGAATAGGTTATATTCTGGAGTTTCATACTTTCTTTACGCGTGGCTTCGTCCCTAAACGTTCAACAGGCTACTCTGGGATTTGAGTTGTAGCGGGCCCGTTAGAAGCTTATAAGGCGGTTCTAAGGAGGACAAGAAAGGTGCAAAAAATTGACCTATTCTCCCTGATTTCAAGGAATTTTCTACTTCAACAATAGAGCTTCTTTTGTGCTAAAAATATGCACCTATCTTGACCCTGGATCTGAACTGGCCTCCTTGAGAAATAACCCACTTAACTCCTGGCGTTCCATTCTTACTTCACGCGATGCTGAACGTCCTATATTTTTTATGCTCCCTGCAGCTGCAATCAGATTATAGCACGTGCTGCCCGACGGAACTCGCTCTCGGGTTTCACCCTCCGCGTCACTCGACGTCCTTTCCGCCTCAATCCGCTCTTTATCGCCGATTTTAGGCGGATTAGAGGGGAACGCGGGGCTCAGGCGTCGATTGAAAGCCACACACAGCGGCGACATCGCTTTTCGGTGTTTACTTTTGATCGCGGCTTCCAGGAAGCGAATTAATCTCCCCTGGGTGCTAATTGCCATTCACGTCGGCGCTGCAGCCACACACTCTAAAAATGACGAAAACAGTGGCCTCGGTCCGAGTGCTGGATTGTGGCTGGAGACGAGGGACGTTTCAATGCATAATAAAAACCCTTCGGCGACACACTTCGATCGATGGAAGTAGGAAGTGACCTTCTTGGGAGACGGTACTCCCGCCCAAGGGTGCGTCTTTCGAAGACAAAGAAGTTCCTTTCGCAACATAGGGCAATTTGTCCGATCTGAGAGTCCAAAAAGGGACCTCCAGAAGGGTCCTGCGACGACTTGTTGTTCTCCTTTCTTCCTCCTTCCTTTTGCTTTTTCCTTATAATCACATTCCTCGACCCTTTATACCCTCGGAAATACAATTACCCACCTTCCTTGTCCACCGCAAGGCGTCTGGCCTCGAGGCCTATCTACTTGAGGTACATTCCACCCTTTTGTTCTCTTCGCTTCGTTTAGAGTCCCTTAAGTTCATTAGGGAGTAACCTAATCAGAGCACATTAGCCGAAGCGGTCTCGGCCCGGCTTCTCTGGGTTCCTCTGCTCCTTGCCCCCTTCTCCTTCTTCCCCGTTCTTTCAACGAAACGCAGAAGATCGCAACATCGACCGGTGACTCCGCCCCTCGCTTGTTTTCGCCTCCACGCGTGCCGGGGCAAAGGACACCCGTTCTTCTGATCTCGAGATCACATGTCCCTTCGTCTTTTGTATGCGTTCGAAGGAGCTGGAAGCGGCTGTTCCTTCTCGGCCAGGCGAATTCTAGGCGTTCCAGTCACCTTCCGCGGTGTCGGAAGCGCTCGAAGGTCATTTCGCGCGCCACTGACTCACTCGCGGAAGGCGCTGCAGGCCGCGCATATTCCTAATTTGGGCTTTCCCCCTCTTACTGTTTATTCTGTTTATTGTATCTCCTTAGGTTGTGTTATTCGAGTCACTTGAGAACAGCCTATGATCTTTAGGGCTGTTAGATCTAGCCGAGAGCGAAGGATACGACAACTCGGATTCACTTAATCGCATCTATGCAATAAGCTCCCTAAAGACGGAACAGATGATCGTGACATTTATCCTGCGTGGAAAGGGTAGAAGTGTAATTCAAAGTAGCCTCGATATAGGCAATTTAGGCACGCTAAAAATAGGAAAAACAACAGCTGCCATGTTTCCTAGGACACCCCATTGATGACTAGCATTTAAAAAGGATGACTTTGACAAGAATTGATCCGCGTTCTTAATGCTCCTAATGACAATCCAATTGGGGCTGGTCTTAGCAGGAAAACCGAGGGCAAAAAGGAGGTCAGACAGGGTCATTTTTCAGAAACCCCCCTGGGAGATGGGAATCTCCCTCGGTGATGTTTGTCATCAGCTGGAAACAAGGAGCTACTCTATAATTATCTATGCCACTGCATAAGCCCTAATCGGCCTTCTTAGTCCACTCCAAGCCGTTAACCTTCAAAACTGTTTACTCCAATGGATTGCTACATTTAATTAGACTTACTTCTGTTTACAACCCTTGCTCAGCCCTTCCCTTCTACGTGTTCCTCGGGGGGACAAAGTCCGCGGCCGGTCGCCCGGGGATTAAAGGGACTTTTCGAAATCCCGGGCACCGCGTCGTGGGCGTCCGAATGCGAACGTCGCCAGGGGAGTCCCGGCGGGTCTCCCTAAAACGGCGAAGTCCCGCTATCGATTCCCTTTTCCCTTCCGCCCGAGTACAGCTGTTCCAGGCGACCGCCGACGGTTTCGTCGCCAGCTTCCTCGATCGCGATGGCGCCTATTATTTGTTTTTGGTCTCAGCGCCGAGGTGGGGTAATTAGTCAACATAGTGGTGGTTCTTGATGTTGAGGTGGAGGCGCTATTTTTAAACGGTATTTGACGCCCGTTCGTTCTACCTTCACAGATCTATGCAACTCAGAATTAGGGAGAAAATTCCCGGCTTTAATCATGTATGTATACAAATGACCCCCTGTCATGTGTTTTTGGTCTCACTCCTCGGAGTAATCTGTCAACATCGCCCTAAGTGCTTGTCGGTTCTTTGGCTTCGCCACCCCTACTTATCTCTGAAACTGTCCACTTTGAGACTGGGCGTTCTTCAGGTATTCTCCGAGGCGGGCGGCAAACCAATCCCCCCTCGAACAAGGTCAACCGTTCCAGTTTCCTTGGGGGTTCCCAGCCCCTTTGAGAGCTCCTGCCTTCTGGCTCCATCTTCTGCTTCGCTCCCCCTCGTCCAGGACATCGTAGTCTGCTTAATCTTCGCCTTTTCTATTTTTGTTGCCCGTCTACATGGGGCAGAGCGGGAGAGAGCGGCGACGGAGACGAGACAGTGGTCCTGTGTGGAGGGCGCGAGACGAGCGCTCCTGGCCACTTTCCGTCGGCTTCGGGACGCGCAGACCGAGACGCGGAGACGAGACAGTGCGCGCGGCGGGGAGACGTCTAGACGCGGGAGAACGTCCCGCAGACGTAGACGCAGAGTTCGCGACAAGCGCGCTCTGCCTCTCTCATTTCTTTTCTCTCGACGAGCGATTGCCCCCGTCCACCAGAACTCTTTTCGTCGTTTCTGCCATCTTCCTCCTGAATTACGATCCTGCTCCGATCCTTCTGTCTCCCTGTCCATCCCGCTCCCGCCCTCCCACTTCTGCGCCTCCTTCTGCCTCTTCTATGCCACTTTGACCCGTGATGACTCACCGCGAGTCATGCCTCGTTCTGAGCTCTGGACTCGGGACTGATAAGCTCGAAGATCCTAAGACCTCCGCCCTGCAAAATAGGGCCTTTTCTTCCACTCGCATGGCTTTCCGGCGCGCTGGAGGAAAAAATCGATAAGATAAAGACATAAATTTAGTGAAAACCCCGTGCGAACATGCCATCTTTATTGGATCTTCTTTACGGTCATTTACACCCCCCCCCCCTACTTCTAGAGCCCATTCGTCCTTGATTCCTTAGCGCGGCTTTAACTATTTATCGCTGACTCACGGCGACTCATTCTTCGTTTCCATCGGAATTCCCAAGACCGCGTTCCTCCCGCGGGCCCCCCGTTCCAGCCCCTATGCAGCGTGTTTTCCAGCCCTGTATACACACACATACGTAGCTCGTGTCACCCCCTCCCCCATGACTATTCGAAATTCGACGCCAAAATGCGCGAAAACGCAACTTGTCCCGTCGTGTGTGGCCCTGTCAACAGCCGCGCTGGGTCACTCCGGGCCTGGAAGCCTCGGCGACGCGCTCCCCTTCTGCAGAGTCCGCCGCCGCGCATCTGTACTGTAGCGAACAAGTTTTCTGTTTTGGAGCGTCGTCTTCGCACGTCGTTGTACGCGCCCCCCGCTAATTCCCACAAACTCCCAAGGAGCGTTTCCGCGCGGAAGTTTGTACTCTCCGACTCTTTGTCCCGTTGGGCACAATCTGATGCGGATTTGTCCGCTCTCCCGCGCTTTCCAAGGAGGTGAGAGGGGGAATGTTGAGCAAGGTCGACCGATCTATGGTCCTGTTTGTTTATCTCGCGCTATGTTGACGCGACACGGTCAGGCCGGGTTCTTGATAACTTCCGGAGTCCCTCAGGTTTATATCGCCCAGCCAGGGAAGGAGGAATCGATAGAAGAAAGAAAGATAACATCTCTTCTCACCTCAGCTATTTTAAGAGAGCCCTTTGTCCCGACACGTCCATGCCTCTGTTGGCTTTCCCGCGCTTTCCAGAGCTCCCTCACACTTGCTCCCATTGTGAAACATGCTTATAATACGCAAAGAGGATTATCCCGGGTGCGGACACACCCGTCGGCTAATTGCCTTTGACCGGGGCCCAACGCGCGAACACCCGTCCAAGAGCGCGGACCGGCGATTAGTCACTCTTTTTGCGAGTACCGTAATGGCCGGGGGCATTGTTTACCGCGGCGCCTCGATCGATGTTCGCTTCGCGGCGATTTTTTAAATGAGCCACGCGACCGATTCCGATCTTTAATTGCCAGCTAAGCGAACAGCCATCTGCCGGCGGCATCTCCGCGTCCTTCTTGAGCGCCGCTTCCCCTTCGTGCCCTCCATTCGACGCGGGAGGCGCTGCACTTGCAACTGGAGATGCACTCTAAGGACATGTGACGTTCCGGGGTACAAATTGCATATATTAGTTGCGAACAGTCCTTTTTACAGGGCTCTAGGTGTAGATCGGGTATCTGATCAGCTTGTCGTTATGGGGAGAGCTGGTAGGAGATGACAGATACTTGGCCTGTGGGAAAAGTGCTCTCATTGAGTGCATTTCTAAGCCCGATAACATTAGATTAGATTGGGATTAAATTGGGTTTGGCTAAATGCAATTTGCGTGACGTTACAGCTTAGGAATCTACTTTGAACGGAAGGATACTCTCCATCGTTTTGTTTGTCGATCTTTGAAGGTGACCCCCCTCTTAACAACTCAAAGAAGATCACAACTGAGGCATTACTCAACCCGATCTATCTCTTCTTATCGCGCCAGCTCCCCTGACCCAGCTGACCCCCTTGCCTCTTTCAGGATCGACCTCCTCCAACGCACCACCACCACCACCACCACAAGAACTTCCTCTGCTATTCGGGCGATGCGATCGCCGAAGTGACTCAGCCCCGTGTCCAGCAGAGCTTCCCGATTCACCTCACCTCAAGCAGGTTGGTTCGTTATCACTCTCTTCATTGCCCACCTTCTTCGCCTTCTTCTTTTGTCGTCCATTTGGGCGCGTGTCGCTGTGACGCGTCGCGAGCGCCGCGACCGCCGATCGATTCAATCGAAGCGGAGGAGAGACCTGCGCTCACTCGTGCGGCGTTTCTCGTTTGTATTCATCTCCGATCGCTCGCTTTCTGATGAATATGTGGCCGCTCCTTCTTCTTCCTCTGGGCTGGCCGGAGACGTTCTTTTTGGCCGTACTGTCACCACATTTTCCCGTCTTTAGGCTCCTAGAACATTCCTAGAAGTTGATCATCCTGCCACACAGCGCTGGGAAGGAGATCTGGAAGCGCTGGTCGCTAAGAATCGGCATTCTAAGGAATGCAGAAGCCAAAGATCAGTGAAATAAAAACCCCGATAAAGAACGCCCACGAACGCTTGTAGCTTCTGGCCTATTAAGTGCGGTTTTGAGCCGGGAAGTAGATTGGAAGGCAGCTTAGAACAGCTTGGACCCATCTGCTTTAGATCGATCGATCAAACAATCCAATAAAAAACGTGTTTGCAGATGGAAGTTGGAAGTAAATAGATGCAGCAGTTTGTCGTGGATCCACAGCTGGATACGTTTTCGTTTGGTCTTACAGATTTGTTGCAAAAAGCACTCCTTAATCACTGCCCCTAAAGATACCTTCCCCCGCCTATTTTTAGCTGGAATCACATTTGGCTACATTTCCTTAGGAATGGTCTCCCGGGATAATGCTGTGAAAGTCCAGACCCTATAATCCCCAGAGATTAATCGAGTTAACCTGATCCAACGCGCTTTATTCCCGCTGCTATCGATCATGTCATCGACGGATTACGGTACCGCCGATGACTGCCCCAGCTTGCGTCATATCGCGTCTGTGCACCGCCGAGTTAATGGTCGAGTGCGCGTTCTTGAGGACGGCTCATGAGTCATGACCAGGGCAGGGAAAAAGTGAGAAGAATCGATCGGGGTTAAGTAGCTAGATTTCGCCCTTCTTTTGTGCTGAATTTGACAGGTTTTTGGTCGACTTAGATCTCAGGCTAGGCTACCAATAAGAACGGTCAATCTTTTAAGTCCCCGGGAGTTCCAGAGGCATCTATTTCTGGTTCTCCGTCTATCCTAGCTCCTTCAAATCGCAGTTATCCACCTAAAAGCTAGCAAAGAAGAAAGGCTTTGGGTCGTAAGGTCACAAAAGGGTCACTATCGCCGAGCGAGAAAGATCACTCGCCTTTTGGATTTGAAAGTTGCCCACTTTAAGCCTTCCAAAATCGATGACCTCAACTCCGTCTCCTTCCTCTCCCTCAGCTCATGACATTTCGGAAATTTGTGCTGCGAAGGCGCGACGTGCCAGCCGAGAACTCCAAAGCCCCTAAAGAGGAATCGTCATGCTCGACACGCTCTCCTTGATGCTATTTGTGTTCTAGACGTGCGATTCGCCCACACTTATAGATAGCACTGCCCATGATCTTTCGATCTGTCCCCACGGCACCTGTTTTACCCGTTCCAGCAGCCCCTGTTCTGAGCTAATGTTGGATGGGAGAGCGAAAGCAGTTAATTGGCAGCTGTGGTCAAAGTACAGGTTGGACGGGAGAACCCAATCGCAAGGCGTTCGTCGCTTCCCGGACTGTGGACGGCCGAAGGGTGTAGAAGGCGGGAGAAGGCCGCATGGACAGGGTCGAACATTGACTCACCTGGGATGGGAAATTGATATGACCATACACAACGCCCACAAAACAAAACGATCCTTAGGCCACCCACATCGCCTTCCCACAGGTCGCTTCATCGGGTTCATTCTTTTATAAAAAAAAGTCTGTGCAAAAAGGAGACATGGTGCTGACTGGAACGCCCTGAACGTGAAGACCCTCATACGGAACGACCGCTCAACTCACGAGTCTCTCCACAAATGAGAAACGAAGTGAGCACTCTGCAAGTCAGACAGTTCGCACGTTCGGACAGACAATGAGACAGCAACTCTGTCTAAAGCATGTATTTCTCCTTGCAAATGATAGAGCTCGCACGTTCGGTCTGGCGGCCCCCCACATCGCCTCCCCCAGGTCGCCCCTTCCAGGACGAGTTTTCCTCGGCCACAAGTAGCGCGCGTTTGTTGCGACAATCGAATTCGCGTCTAAATTCGTTTCGCCGATTCGATTTCTCGTGAATCGGAAGGAAAATTGCATTTGTCTCCAGGCTTACTTAGCCTCCGTCCCCCTCCCCTAATCCCATCGGCGACGTCATAACGACTTCCGCCTCTTCCGCGCCGTTTTCGCGCCTCTCCCGCGCCTAAACGATTCGCCGTTCCCGCGATCTCTGTGCGGCAAATTCAATTGTCGCGGCGTGTGGTCCCGGGGCCCGCGCCCGGCGACCGTAATTGACGCAATTAGATTCGCACTCGGCGATGTGCACCGGTGCACCCGCGTCATCCATCAAAACAACCCGGCGCGCCAAATTGCAACCTTTGTGTGGGGAAGAAGGAACGCGAACGACTGAATAATTCGGTTTAATATTAACAGCCACAGAGCGTGAAGATGACACTGCCTGTTAGCAGCGGTCCTTCTTCAGCGGGTTCATTTCAAGTCTGTGCAAAAAGGAGACATAATGGTGCGTCAATGGTCCTGACTGGAACGCCCTGAACATGAGGAAGTAGAAGACGCTTATAAGAAACGACCGCTCAACTCGTGAGTCTCTACAAATGAAACACGAAATGAGCGTTCTGCAAGTCAGACAGTTCGCACGTTCGGACAGACAATGAGACAGCAACTCTGTCTCTACCTGCAGAATGTCTCATTTTGCAAATGAGACAGTTCACACGTATGGACAATCGTGTCTAAAGCATGTGTTCCTTCTTGCAAATGATAGAGCTCGCACGTTCGGTCTGGCGGTTCTCATTTATCGCATAGGGCTTTTCCAGTCCATAAAAGTGTTAATAAGGTCATCGAAAGAAGACAAAAACTCGATCCAGAAACTGACTAATGCCATTCGACAACACTATCGCCTCTTGAATTATTCATACACTTTACACTATTGCGCTATTAAGCTGTTTATTTGTCCGCTGTTCGTCCATCTAAATGTGTTTGTCCTGTTTTGAGTTCGATTGTCCTATCTGGAAATTGCCTCAGGTTATTTATCTATGTGTACCTATGCAAACCCTGACGGTTTTGAGCCCTTCTTCTTTGACTCGTAGAAGTCTCGGCGAATCTAGAAGAGGGTAGCCATGAAACCGTCTGGATTTTCCATCTGTGACGCCCTACTTGTCTGTTTTCCGTAGTCCAACGGTGGCTCTGACACCGACAGGGTCCCCTATTGGCCGTCTTACGGTAGTGTTTTCCTCTGAATAGCCATCCGCCGGCCTCTTCATCGTGTTTATATAAATAGTCGAGCGCGAAATTGCAACCTCCGCGTAGAGAGAGAAGTAGTGAACCGAACGGTCATTTCCTTCCTGTTCCTTCTTGAGTGATAGACTCACTTAGAGTCTAAACAAATCGAGCAGAAGCTGTGACACGTTCGGGGTCGCTTTTTGTCTCTCCCTGGACAACTCCCGCGACGATAAAAGACCCGCTCGAATACAATGCATGATTGTTCCTAAGAATAACCCGTTTGCAGCGTCGATGAAAGACGAAGAGGGCTCAGGCGTGTGCACCCAGCAGCCGCCGGGGGATCTCGGCGCGATCAAAGTGGACGAGCCCCTTCCCAAGATGACGAAGCCGGAGCCGGCCCCCGCCTTCGACGACTCCTGCTTCAAGGCGCCCATCAACGCAGCTCCCAGGCAAGTGGAACCCCTTTAAAGGGAGCCGAGCCCCCAGTGGGAAGGAAAACAAGCCACCAGTGTCCACCCCTCTGGGAATTACCCATGTCGCATAAAAAATCAATTCCATTCCCACGGGCAAGCCCGGGATGCACTTGGCAGTCTTTAGTCCCTTCTGCGGCCCTAAGGAAGCCTCTTTCCAGGAAGTCGACGCACCGTCGACCCAAAGTGATGAACGGCCGCGCCAACGGCCACGTCTCGCCCCCTCCGGCCAGGAAGTCGGGGGCCTCGCTCATCGCCAACGTGCTCGGACCTCCGCCGGCCCCGGCCGTCCTTGGCGCCGCGTCCACGTCGCAGCCCCCGAAGCCGACTCAGCCTCCGCGGGAGATGAAGCCGTCGTCGAAGAAGACGGCCAAGCACCGGTGTCCGCAGATCTCGAGCTTCTTCCACAGCGAGTACCCCGAGCTGCCGGTGGAGAGCACGGAGAAGCCTCCGGAGTCGGCCGAGGAGAACGCGAACGTCTTCGCCGACGAAGTGATCATCGACGACTTCTCCCTCATCACCTTCTCCTCCGAGGAGGACCTGAAGGCGAGTTGGACCCTCTAGACGCCCCTCTAAAGCCCCTCTTGCAGATATTCAAGAAGCTGGCGGAGGCGCGGGCGCGGGAGCGCGAGGAGCTCGCGAAGAAGCAGCAGTACCTGGAGGACGTGCGTCTGGGCAAGGTGAAGAAGAAGGGCCGGAAGAGCAAGGCGCAGCTGGAGAAGGAGAAGAAGGAGGAGAAGCGGCGGAAGAAACTGGAGCGGAAGAAGGCGCGGAAGGAGCGGCGGGAGCAGCGGCGTCGGGAACGCAGGGAGAAGGGCCTTCCGGAGAAGCCGCCCAAGGAGCGCAAGGAGAAGAAGCCGAAGGTGAAGAAGGAGCCTCTGGACGACGACGCGCTCTTCCGACGGCCCAGGGAGCAGCTGCTCAACAAGAAGAAGGTTGGTTTCGATGTCAGTGTGGTTACGGTATGCGTGCTGCTGCTGCTCGTTGGTCGTCTTCGCCACCACTTGCAGCTGCGTTTTGAAAACAATTTTGTTTTGACGGCTTAGGATGGGGAAAAGCGCTGCGGCGGCGCAACCAATTCGGGCGGAAATTATGCCAATTTATGCGCCGCACGCCGTCCACGTGTCCTCTGGAACGCCGCCGCGCACCTCGCGGGCACGTCACCGCCCCCCGCTGCACTTTGCGACTTTTGCATCGCGGCGCCACTAATCCAAACAAACGCCGAGAGCATCGATCAACAACTGTTCTTCTGCTGCATGTCATTCTTTCGCTTCCCGGCGTCCCTCCCCCTCGCCTTCCGCTGTAACATTCTCGCGTCGTAATTTTACAGCGCCGCGATTCTTTATGCGAATCTGCGAAATCGAATCGCGTCCAAGGTCGCCGGCGATCTCGACGCTGAAATAAGGTGTGTCTTCCGCTCCGGGGTCAGACCGACTTTCTCTCCGCGCTGCGTCGACCCCTGGATCCGTTGCAAGGGTTTTCGGGTTTCCAGCGCTACGTCCTGTTCCTTAGTCGTCCAGGAGCCCGACGGGGAAGTCTCTCCCCTGCGCGCAGCCTCTTCTTCTAGATACTCCGCAGTCTTCCCTGACTGGCAGGCCCTAAAACGGTCCCGCTGGCCTCAAAATAAGGTGTGTCAGACTTGACTTTCTCCCCCCCCCCCTCCTAGTCTCCAATTGACAGCTGCGCCCCGCCCCCTGGCGACGACGACGACGAAAAACATCCGCGCGACACTCCGCGAGGAGCCTCGTCTCGGAACTCGGTCCCTCCGCCGCCGCTTTATCGATCTTTTTTGCGCACGCGTGCGGGTGGTCCTCGACGACCTGCTTCCGGCTGCTGGATTCCCTCCGGCCCCTCGGCGAACCCTGCGGCCTCCTCCGCCGCCGCACGCGCTAATCCTAAGCCGCGTAATCCCGGCGCGCTTATGTGGAAATACCAGCGCTGACACAGGGGATGAGCCCCGGCTGGCGACGGATGTTTTTGCGCATAAACTCTGGAGGCTATTTGTGGCGCTGCAAAGGTTAAGCCGCGCCCTATCGGCGCCTTAATCGCCTCGGCGATAAGACGCCGATTACGATCGATCTGTGATAGGCATCTACGCCCGGAAAACGCGTTGCGTAAGACCACGCGGCCGTGTTTGTGTCCCCTGGGAACACGCTCGAGTGGCCCGCGGGGCTTCTGACGTCGCGACGCGCGCCGCTCGAAAACAGCGCTCCCAAAATGGCCGCGCTTATCAGCACCTGCTTCTGGGCAGTACTAAGCCCCGGATTCTGCTACTGGATTAGTTCGAAGGCCGAAGGCTTAAGATAGGCTAAGGGGCTAAATTTGGACTCCACTTTCCTGGAACGCGCTCTTAAGGGTGCTTCTTGAGATGGGCTGTGGTCTCTAAGGAGCGGATGGAGTTCCCTAGTGCGAATCTGCCAAATATTTGCTTATCCATACTACGGAAGTTGCCCTTTAAGGGAGGCTATAGAGTATTGGAGATGTTTAGACGGTTTTTCAGCACATCTAAGGATTCTGAAAAGACCCTATGGGGCTACTTTTATTAACAGTCCCTTTGGTGACTTCTAAAGTGAATACACCCCTTCAAGAAGGCTATGGAACCTTGCAGGTATTGGAGCATACCTTCAGAGTAAGCCCTTTGCTATAGAGATGGCGCTATGGAGCCAAGCCTTCTTCCTCAGGTCCTTCCTTGACCATCAGATGCTCCAAACCCTCCATCCCTCTCCTAGCACCCACTTTAAACTACACCCTCCAATCGAGGCCATAAAACTGCGTCTTTCAAAATCAGAGCGCCTCTGACGTCACCGCCCAAAACAGCGCTCCCGAAATGGCCGCGCTTATCACCGCCTCGCCTGGTTTTTGCATCCCGGCGATAAATCACGTTCTTCGCCTTCCTCCACCTCCGTTCCTTCGCGCGGCGGTTCAATTATCGTCGTCCAGCGGCGTCCCGAACCGGTCTCGGCGCTCCCGAGCGCTCGGGAACGAGTGTCATCGCGGAACTGCGCACGAGATGGACTTTACACACACACGCGCGCGCTATCAGTGTTGTTTTGGTTTCGCCGCCGACCCCCTTCCCCGCCGCTGGGCAGAATCGTGTCAGTCGGCCGGCGGCGCGTCACCGAACGTTCTCTGGTCCTTTTTCGCGCGTTGTTTTTTGCCGGGAACCGGTTCCTGCCATCATCATCGCCGCAGTCGTCGCCGTAAAACGCATTCGATAATGCGCCGCTGTAATGTTTGACGCTATCTTTTGAACTCTGAACGAGCGAAATGTTTGTGGAAGAGAGCGCAGACGACGAGCGCGGCACCTGAGAGTGCAAAACGGCGACGACGGCGAAGAGCGTCACGGAAAGACGATACCGCTGGCAACAGCAGAAACCCAGAAGAGTCGCTGAATCACCGCGGGGATACAGTACGCGCGGCGGTTATCGGCCGGTGCCTACAAGGACGAAGGCACGTTTTACGACCGCCGCTCGCAACAAATGCCCTCGTGGGCGTTCCGGTGGTTCGAACGGCCAAGGAGGCTGAGCGAGGACTTTTATGGGCGATGTTTTCGACTTTTTGACCCTGGGAAACCTAAGATGCGCTTCTGACTGTGGGAAAACAGGAAAGGGAGGAAGTTCTAGCAGGACTCCAACCCAAGCTGGCCCTCTGGAACGCTGCTGAAGACGATGATTTGTTGCACCTAGAAGCCCCTAAGGTGGAGGACCCTTAGCTCCCCTTTTCTCCACCGTTTTTTGCCATTTCTTCTCCTTCTCCGCAAGGGGCTCCGCTGTAAATGTGGTGCAGAAGAAAAACCAGTGCAGGTGAAGAAGGTCAAATCTCAAGGGCACTGCCTCGACCCTTTGCCCCACCACCACAGGCAAATCCAGGTGCATCCTTGATTCGCACAAGAAGCTCCTCCTCTGGAACTATAAGAGGCTCCCGCCGAGCCCTGGGTCGGTCCCTCCCCCCGCGCTTCTTCAGTCCCTCGAGCAAACTCGGCACAGCGCTCTTTCGTGTTTTCTTCCGACTCTAAAAATACACACGCACTCTCGCCGGCGGCGCCGCCGATTACGTGTGTTGTCGTGTGACTGCGGCGCGGCGTGCGGGGCCGCCGCCGGCTCTGCAGAACGTCGCCCCTCGTTCTCTGTAATTGCGTTGTTTTGCCGCCGCGGCAATCTTCGATCGGCGCACGTCACCAGCGCTCTCCACACTCACTCTCGCGTTCCCGTCGTGTGGCGGCCGCAGGCATCGCCGCCGCCGCCGAGAGACCTGCTTATCTGCTTTTGGTTTCATCGCCACCGGTGATCACGAGGGACACACACGTCGACCAGTCTTCTTCTTCTTCGCAACGCTCCCCGGGCGCCGCAGCCACTTTTTGTCGAAAGGTCGCGATGTTGTGTGCACGTGCGAACCGGTCCCCGCCGTATTTTAAAGTAGCTACGCGGAAGTGAGAGGTGCCAATTAGCGCCGGGCTTCTTGACGGGCCTCCGAAGCCTCCGGGGGCATTCCGAGCCGATGACGCGCGCTGTTTCCACCGAGTCTGCGCCGCCACTGGTATTTTGGTGATATGTGTGTTTCGAAAGATCGATTTGGATCGATAGATATCACGCGATGGTCCCTTACACTGCTGCTGCTTGACACTGCCATAGTCCCCTCCAACGGGTTCCTATAGTGCTCCGCCGCTATGTTGATTGCACGCGAGAGTTCCACGGACTCTGCGGTTCGTATTTTGATGGGTAGGCCGAGATAGGCAGATAAGACCTGATAGAACCGCTTTGCCCTTCTACGGTCACAAGATAGCCTTGGGTTTGCCACTCCGCACTTCCAGGGACCCCCTTTAGCTCTAGGCCTGCCTCAGTATCTCCCTCTGCTCCGTTGCCCTGGGTAGCAGGTAGCCTTGTTATTCGCCATCCTGCTTGATGCTACTTCGCTGGATGTCACGGGATAGCCCGCTCCCTATTTCGCTGCGCGCCCCTCCCCCACGGCCCCCGGACCAGGAACGGCGGTGTTTGCGTGCGCGAACGCGCCGATGACTGTTTCTTGTTTGTGCAAGGTGCCAGTCGCCGGCTCGCTCCTGACCATCCCAATGTCCCCCGGGCGCTTTCGGCGGCGGAACCGGGCGCTCCCGCCTCCGCTGACTCATTAGCCCGCGTTCCAGCAATCTCTGAAGTTTGCTTAACCTGTGATTGACGACTTTTGACGGCCGCCACTGCCGCTCCGCTGAATGTACATATTCAATTAGCTCAGCCGGGCCGATGCGCGCCTAATCGGATTATTGAATAACGGATTAGTCGCCGCCGCCGCAAGTCACCCCCTCGACGCCGTCTTCGGGTTCGGGTCGATCTCTGGCTCCTTTCACTCGCGTTTCCGGAATTCCGCCCGATCGATCGCCGCCCGCAGTGTGGATCACCTTGAGCGCGGCGAGTTCTCAAGGACGCGTCCTTTGGTCGCTTACAGCGCTGACAGATTCAAGCGTTGAACTCTTGATCCAGCCCACCCTTAGGCTTGCCTACTCCAGCCCACCCCTAGATCCACGGGCTGTGCCTCGCCCTGCAGCCCTCCTGGAGCACAAAAACTCTCCTAGTGGACGGTACATTGAACCGGCCTTGGCGCGTTCTGGTTTTTTATTATTCGACTCGCGCCAATCGATCGGCAGCGGCGGGTCGTTAAGATAAGCGCTTATCGCCTCCTCCTCCTCTTCTTTTTCTTCCGCGCGCGCGGTCTTCGTCCTCTGGAAGGACATTTGGCGGTTATCAGCGCGCGGCAGAAGATCGTGATCGTCGCGTGCTCGGCTCGATAACGCTGCAGCGGCGACGACGACGACGAAGAGGGGAGTCTCGCGACAGCCGGGTGCTCTATTTCGGGTCGCCGCTCTGTTTGTCGTCGCGTGCTCCGCGCTTCTACCGGTTTTTGCCTCGCGAACCCAGCATTGTCGCTAGAATAAACATTGTTTGTTTGCTTGTTTACGCGTGTTTGCTCAGACAGCCGGCTTCGGAGGTTTTCCGTGCTGCGAACTGTGTGCACAACGCGCTATTATGCACCCCGCGTAGGGCGCGTGGCAGTTCCTCGTGGCAACGGCGACAAAAAACGCACTTTGCTGCTTCTCCGGGGCTCTTTCTTTCGTGGGAAGCGACGAGGCGCTGTACAGCTGGAGAGGCTTCCTCGGAGTCACGTGTAAAAGTAGGCGAAACGCGATATGTTGTCGAGATATAACATGTTGCACGAGCCGCTGGGAGTTTGTGCGAGTGGCTCATTGCCAACGCTCCAGACCCACGTGACGCTCGAGGCGGGTTCGAGTCCCCCCGGAGACAAACATTTTCCTTTCGCCCAACTTCTCCTTCCCTGCGCAAACACGACGTTTGTTTCTGTTTTCGGTGACACCTGCGGCCTCGGCTCCTCCCCGGCCGCTCTGTTCCACTTCACTTCGCAAACCCATCAATCTAACGGGCCCGCCCCCGGCTCACCGACTGCCCATTACACTCGTGTTGTTTCGACCTTTCCAATCAATTTGATTTATTGTGTGTTTAAGTGGTCCCGCTCCGCGTTGCAGCGTCGTCGTCGTCGCCGCCGACGTCGCCGCAGTGTAAACCCTTTTTCGGTCTGCGCTTTTTGTGTTTTGTTTGACCCGCCGCTGTCACCTCCCTGTCCTCCCAACTTCCACAGCGCTCCGATGTCGCCGCTCCGTTGTTTGCGCTCGGCGGCTTCGATTTCGGCCGACGGCGTCTTCTGCGTTTTTGGCGAGGGATTCCGTTGCCCCCCGCTGCGATGTATAATTAATGACTCGGAGGACGCATAATTCACGCGACGACGCTTTATTATTTATGAACGCGCGAGCGAAAACGCGGCCAGCTGAGCGAGGGAGGTTCCGGGAACGCAACTCGGTCGCCGTTAGTTACAAATTTATGCGAACGACTTTAATCGTGCGCCGGGGGGCCGGCCCCACGCAGCGAGAACCAGTTGTTGTCGGCGGGCGGAAGTGACAGCCGCGTGTTCCGCACGCTTAGTTTTCCAATTTGCGCGCCGCGTTATTTGAGAAGCGCCCCGCTATTCCGTTACTGACACTTTACACCGCGGGCGATTAAAAATGCGCCCGTGTGGCGTCATTAGCCGAGGGATGTTTAATCCGAGAGGTCGTTGTGTTTTTGCTTCGTTCTTGTGGCTCTTTGGGTTTATTGGGAGGGAAAGAGTGGACGTTGGGTCTATTTTTGACGTTTTGTCGCTTTTTGCTCTTTCTTGCTTATTTGCTTGTTGGTGGGGGCTCTAGAGGGGATCAGGGGATTGCGATTACGCTATTGACAGCGAAGAACACCCCCCTGAAGTAGTGGAATCAGTGGCTATATTTGGAAGATGCATTAGAACACCTTATAAGGGCTTCTTAAGCAGGCTCTCGAGAGTCTATGGACCGTTGTTCCTGGCCTGGCCATTAAACACCCCCTTAGGCTGTTATATGTGCAGGAAAGGGACACTTTAAAGTGTAACTATATTGATTAGAAGAACTGGTCTTGATGTTTGGTCCCCCCTTCCTTTTCTCATGCGTTTCCAACAGATTTCCACACCTACAGGCCTTCTAAATGCGTCAAAGAAAGGCCTACTGCCTCATAACGTGCTGCAAAAACCGCCGCTAAAATGCGCGAGTGGCTCATTGGCAACGCTCTAGACCCACGTGACGCTCGGCGCGGGTTCGAATCCCCCTCAGTCACTATTTTTCCTTTCTCCGGGTTTTTGTCTTTTCCCATCTTCAACTCCCTTCTTCACCCTTTAGGAGGTCCAGGAGAGCCTATTCCCCACAAATTGGGACCCGCGCGATTTCAAATACCCTGATCTGCAGGGTTTGCGGCTAATCAGGTGCTAATCGCGGCTCGACGCGATCATCGCTAATCTGGCAGGCGCGGAATTTTTTGCGCCGTTACCCTGATTAAGGGGGATTAGCGTAATCGCCGCGCAGCCGCCCTCAGGCCGGCGACGCGGGTATCGATCCGCGGCGGTGGCAGAAGTGCGGCGACCTCGTTGTTTGTGCCGCGAATCCCCGTGAGAGCGCCGCTCGGCGCCTTTCAATTAACGCGGCAGCGGCAGATGTTTGTGCGTGGAACCTGGCCGGACGCGGCTCACGCATTTCCTGCGCTCCTCGCCAGATTCTTCACCTTGCCGCATTGCAGCGCCTCCAGTCGCCGGCGACGTTCGCGTCGACCTCCTCCTCGTCGTTCCACCCGTTGCTCGGCCACCCTCCGCTCCACCAGAACCATCACCTCTACGGATACTTCGCGAGCTCCGCGGCAGCTCCGGACGCCGCCATGATGAAGTCGCCGCAGCAGACGCCGCCGACCGAGTTCGGCGGCGTCAAGCGTCCCGCGTCCTCCAACGGACTCCCGGCGGCGGCAGCCAACGGCCTCGAGCCCACGCCCGCCAAGGTGCCCCGCATGGAGCACATCGACGAGTTCAACAAGTGGGTTTTTTACCGAGTCAATATTTGCGGCGCGACGGGGAAGCCAAACAGAGCCGCTGTTGACTCTGCGGCTTTTTGCATGCGGCGACGCTACTAGTCGCCTGCGAGGCGACACTTTGTTGCGTCCGCTTGCTCAGATGACTCAGTTTGCCCACCTGGCCCTCTCGTTTGCTCCGAGGAATCCGAAGGATGCAAAAAAGAGGGGGGATGACGAGAGTTCGATAGGAATCGGCCAAATTGAAAATAGAGTATGTAGGCAAACAAGGGGAAGAAGGGTGTTTGCTCAGCCCGTTTGCTTAGCTGATTATGACACTGCCCACCTTCTTTGATAGTCATAAGAACCTTCAAAGATTGCCCCGAAGGGTCCTACTCTGCTTACCTGGGAAACAAGGGTGTAGCTCTAAAAACTAAATAAACCCTTTGAAGGCACGACGACTCGCTCATCGGGATCGCGATCAAGTCGGAGAACGCACAGAACGCCGTGCAGAATCCCGCAGCCACGCCGCCCAGCGGCCAGCTCGCCAACGGCCACTCCCGGACGCCCTCCTCCGTCGACCTCAAGGACGTCAAACCCCCTGCGGTCACCTCTGCGGAAAGTGAGTCCCCCGGAGTCGCCGCAGCGTCCACCGCAACCTTTGCAGCATGCCACCCCGTGGACCCGGGCCACCGCGTGCATCCCTCCTCCTCGTCGGCCTCCACCACGCCACTGGGCCGTCCGGCGTCGCACACGACCGTCGGCGTCACCGCAGGTCTTCCCGCAGCGGCCAACGCCTCCCTGTTTGTGCACACCAGCGGTGCGGACATGCGGTTGCCACAGCGGGCGCCGATGCATCCTTCGCTGGTGCCGAGCCTGGTGGACCCGCGGATGCATCTCAACATGAGCCACTACCAGCATCTCCCGATGGGACCGAATCCGTTCCTCTCCGCCACCAACAACAGCGTCCCCTTCTTGCAGGCCCACATCGCCAACCTGAGCCAGGTAAGCCCCCGCCGCAGCCCCCGCGTCAACCCTCCTTTGCAGCAGCAGCAACAGCAACTCGCCGCCGCCGCAGGGATCGTCTCCTCGACGCAGTCGGCGCCGTCGGCCACGTCTGCGGCGCCGCAGACGCTCACCTCGACGCACAACCCGTTCCCGCCGAACGCGGCACTTGGGTCGCAGCTCGCCGGTGCGGCGTTGCTCGGCAACAAGATGCCGCTGATGAGCTCCACGCCCTCGCACCCCACCATCAACACGATCTCCCGCAAGGGCGTCTGGAACGGTCGCCACGTGAAGATCGCCGAGGCCGTCAAGGCCTACAAGGCCGCACATCCCGACGCGTCCGCCGCAACGACGCCTTCCACCTCCGCAGCCCCCGTCTCCTCCGCTGCAGTCTCCTCCGCATCGGTCTCCGTCGCGGCATCTGCTGCGGCACACCGACCTCCCACGGCGCCATCTAACCCTCCTCTCCACACCGCAATGCAGTTCGGACCGCCAAGGACCGCGCCGCACGGCGTGCCGGGTGCCGCACATCCAATGATGGCGCCGCCGCTGTGTCCGCCGTCGACGTCCACGGCGTCGATGCCCGGCCTCACGTCCGGCATCGCGCCCGGTTTCGCCGCACTGCAGGCCGGATACCAGCATCTGGCAGGGCGCTCCAGCGTCACGCCGAAGCGGGAGCCGCCGACGGTACCGCAAAACCGGCCGCCAAGCACCATCAACCGGAACATCGTGCCCGGCCAGAATCCGAACCTCCACGCTTTGACCGGACTCCCCGCTGCGGCACACCAACTCGGCATCAACTTGCCGCTGGGCGCCCAGCTGCAAGGCGCCGGCTCCATCACCAACGGCATCAGCGACGCCGCAATGCAGGCGCACGCCAACCAGCTCGCCCTCCTTGCCGCACTCCAGGGCCAGGGCATCCAGCCCGCCGCACTGCAGCAACTTCTGCAGAACGCCGCAGTCTCGCAGGCCCAGTCGACGCCTGCGGCACAGCACGCGCTCGCCGCTGCGGCAGGCCACCCCGCACTCTCGTTCGCTGCGGCGAACGGCGGCCACCCGGGTCTTGCGGCAAACCCGGCGAGTGCGTTGCGGCTGATGGCCGGTGCGGACTCGTCGCAGGTCAACTCGCTCTTCTTGCTGCAGCAGCAGATGGAGGCGTGCTCCCGCGCCAACGCTTCGCAGGCTCAGGGCAACGCCGCCGCACTGTCCGCCGCAGGCATCCCGGACATCCTGCGGCTTCAGATGGAGCAGCAGCACCACCAGCAACAGCAGCAACATCAACAGCAGCAGCAACAGCACCAGCAGCAGCAGCAACAGCAGCAGCATCAACAGCAGCAGCAGCACCTCGCGGCGCAGGTTCAGCAGCAGCAACTGATGGAGCGGCTGAACCAGCAGGTAGCCTCGTCCCGCCGCGAACGGTCCTCATCCTTCGTGCTTCAGAGCCTCGCCGCCCAACATCCCGGTCTTGCGGCGCAGCAACAGCAGCAGCTTGCGGCGGCGGCGGCGGCCGGCGGCATTGACTTCAACCTCTTCCGGCAGCACATCGCCAACGCACAGTTCCAGCAGCGCATGAACGCCGCCGCCGCGGCGCCGCAAGCGCCTCCCGGCGTCACCGCCAACATGGAGAACCTCCTGGAGCTGCAGCGCCGCATGATGCAGCAGCAGCAACAGCAGCAGCAGATGCCGCAGCAGCAGACGCTGAATCCCGCAGCGCTGATGGCCGGTCTCGGCGCGAACGGCCTCCCCGGCCTCTACGGCGGCGCGAAGCTGCCGTACGCGGCGTCGCTGGAGCAGTTCTCGCGGCAGCAGCAGGCGGCCGCCGCAGCGGCGGCCGCACCGAAGCGCGAGGAGCTGATGCCGAACGGCGGCAGCCGGCCCTAGCCCCCTCGACGTGCCTTTGCGTTCCCGCTGATCTCCCTACAGTAATACTCGCTCTCGCCACCTCTCTCGGCCACAACGGGTCTTCGTGCTACTCCTCACTCTCGCCCCGAACATCCAAGACTCGTTCGTCCTCCTCAGCTCCGGGTGCTCATCTCCTTGTTGAGTTTCTTGTTGTTCCCCGTCCGCCCCGCTCCCGATTGTATAAAGACAGAAGACTATCGTGTATTTTCACAACACCTATAAGGCAAAAAAAGCACAAAAGATGAGTAATAAAGATTAAAGTCTTGAGTCTCCTCGTCACAGCTCAGGGGAACCAAGGAGATGGAAGGGGCGCCGTTGCCAGGAGCGCTGCAGAATGGGCCGATTTGCTGCAAGATTTATGTCTCTCCTAAGGTGGAGGGGGCGATGTCTTCTGGCGCCAAGGAGAGTACGTCTCGGGGGTGGAATTAGGCCCTAAACCACTTCGTGGCAGGACCCTCTTATGAGTCCCACTTACGGATCGGACGCACGGTGGTTTCCTGTGTCCATTATCTTCGGCGAAACATTCTCTGTGTTCCCAAACGGAAGAGACAGTGGGAAATGGCACAAAGTTGGAAATTTCTAACGTTCATACACCAGGAACCTTGTCATACTCTGACCGAGGAAATTAACTCACAACCAAGAAGCTTTTCCAGGATCATAGAAGATCTCAGAACCGTCTCCTTTGAGATTATATCGTAAGGGTAGGTCTAAGACAGGAGGGCAGGAGGCAGGAGCCTAAAGTTCGTCATTAAGTTCATACTTCCTAGGACTGCAGTGTCATTCAATAACAAGTTGTTCCCGCCGCTCGGGTCACATCCTCTCGCCACGATGTTTGCGGAAGTGATGCGCCAGAGTTCCGCTCGGGGTTCCGGAGTTGCCTCTGGAAGTGGGAGAAACAGAGAATGGAGAAGACCATGGGTCGATAATTGAAGCCATTCCTTGTTATGTCCTTCTCTTCTGAGAACAAAAGTGCAACCCTACATTCGAAACGTGGGTATCGTGTCACATGTCACTGTGTGGTAGCTCTGGCGGAATCAGTGACTTTAGATGAAGTGGCGATAGGCAGAGTCAAGTGGTAAGTAGGGGGGGGGGGTCTTTTTTTAATACATGTTGGCTTTTAGTTGCTGCGGCTCAATCAACGGGGAAGTTGTCACCAGGTCATTCTGGTGATGCCGATGAGGCCCGAGGGACGAAAACGGGTTCGATGACGGAGTGAAGTGGAGCCAATCCTGGCATGTCAGGAGCGATCATCTCGGTCAGGATGGACCCGGGACAACACTTTTCTAATTGACTTGCCGTACATATGTATCAGGTGTGGTGGATTCTGCTGGTGGTCAGCATTGTTTGGCATACATGCTTTATTCACACATTACATCATACTTACTCTCGGAAGTGCCCTCCACAAATCTCGGCATAGTCAGGATATGATTTGTACTGCAACCAGGCATACTCTGAACCGGGCAGAGTCCAATCGATGCAGATCATTCTCTTTTCCCTCCTGATTGTCTCAGGCTCAGGGAGGCCAGAAGCCAGTGGAATGGTGCCGCCAGAAAGCACTGCTTCGTGGAGTTCCTTCATCTCGCCATCCGAAGGCTTGCCTTTTAGATCCGCGCCCTGTTGAAATTCTCCCTCGAAGAAGCGTTCCACCATTATGATTAGCATGTCCAGGTCGATTGTCAAATTCGTCTCCTCCAGGTCGAGTCTCTCTAACTCAAACTCAAACTCTCAAAGGTCGACCGTCAGATTTGACCCCTCTAGATCGAGTTTCACGAAGTTTGGAGATTTCAGGAACGCCAAGAGGGAAGCCTTCATGCTCTCAGGCCACTCTTGTCCACGTAGCTTGAGTACTTCCAATCGGCCTAGAGCGATCTGCTGCTCTATGAATTCGACGCATTCTTGTCCGGTATACCTAGTCTCAATCACCAGTGCCGGCGCACTGGTGATTGAGACATAGAACTGAGCACAGGCAGGACCTTGGTTTTGAAGCGCTCCATGGGGATCGTATCGGGTCGAAATTCCCAGTGAACTACTCCCATCCAGATACCTCGAATCCTGTCATACTTGGTCAAAGAGGTGTAAGGAACAGGGGTGCTCCAATCCCTATCCTCGTTAATTCCGATCCTAACTTCTGCTTCGTCGTCATTCGTATTCAGGCAAACGATGAGCTCCCTTCTTTTACTGTAGTGAGTTTCCACCGTCCGTGACCACCGGTTCTCCATCTTTTGCAGCTCCTTCAAGTACTTTTTCTGCAGCGTGGCGCAGAGAGAGTCCACAAAGGCGGCGGGTACCGAGTTCATTGTCGAAATACAGAGTTTGCAGGTTCTCTGGGTGTATATGTGGTTTGTGGCACCTTTGGCATCGCAAACGCATTGTGACCTCACCACTGCCTTACAGCATGAAGGAGCGCTTCAAGCAGAACCAGTTCAACATCACGGCTTCGGACATGATCTCTCTGAACCGTTCCCTCATCGACTACCGTACTTCCAAATGCCGGGAATCTGCGCAGCACCTCCAGGACATGCGGCTGCCCAGCACCTCCATCATCGTCCATCACGAACGAAGCCTGGTCCAGGCTACTCAGGACACTCCACTCGGTCATGAACCGGAGCCCCCTTCTCAAGGAGATAATCCTTATCGACGACCTGTCCGACCGAGGTTCCGGCCCCAATCTCCTCTCCCCCTGACCGTGACGCTTCAGATTACCTGAAGAAGCCGCTCGAGTTATACATCCGCCGGTTCCCGATCCCCGTGCACCTCGTCCACCTCGAGGAGCGCTCCGGCCTCATCCGCGCGCGCCTTCGCGGCAGTGACATGGCCAAAGGAAAAGTACGGACAGCCTTCTGTGAGCCCCACTCACGTGTCTCTGTCTCGACTGACTTGACTGACAGTGGGAAAACTCGCCAAGTAGATGACCTTGCTGCCTCGTGGTCGGCTGTCGATCTAAGAAGATCGTGCGAAGAATACAGGCCATACGCTCAAACGTCTCGGGCTTCTTCACGTGGCGGCCACCCACGTCGTTTCAAGCTGAATCCACAGCTTCAATCGAACTTCATGGAATTCAGCGCGCCGCAGAGAAGACCACCATAGACGTGTCTGTGGAGTCCCGTCGCGAAAAGAGGACGACGTGTCTCGTCTGCAGCCAACGCGATCGCCTTTCGCTCCGCGTGCTCGCGCGTCCTTGTCGGATTTCGTGCGAAACCCTTTCGTCCCCCCGCGTTTCTGAGTTCTGTTTCGATTGCAGGTCCAAGATGACGATTATCGCCGCCGCCGTCATTGGAAAGTCCGGCAAAGGTTCGTTGATGACGATTTCTCCACTATTCGTCGCCTTTTAGCGCTGGTCAGTCGCCAGTTCGGCACTGAAACGCCGTCGAGGACTCGGATGGAAGGATTCCTCGAAACCTTCCCGAAACTTGTTGGATCTGATAAATGTAAGTTTGCTTTCTATTTCTTCTGTCTTGTTTACCGATCGATCTGTCAGACTTGAGGATAGGAGCAACAGATTGGCTAGTAAAGCCGTGCGATCTTTTAACTTTGCAGTCGTTATCCTTTAAACTGTTTTAAACAATGTATTCTTTGTAGCCCAGCGTCAGCATACGTACATCGACGCCGAGAGCATCCGCTATGTATACCAGCCAATGGACAACATCTACATGGTTCTCATCACGACACGTCACTCGAACATCATCGAGGATCTGGAAACTCTTCGGCTCTTTTCTCGCGTGGTATGTGAGACAATTAGAATGTGTGTGATGAGTTAATTACGTTTAGATTCCTGAGTACTGCCGCACTAATGATGAGAAGGAGATCCTCGACAAGGCATTTGAACTGATCTTCGCCTTCGACGAAATTGTCGCACTCGGACGCCGTGAGAATGTCAACCTTGCGCAGATTCGGACGTTCACGGAAATGGACTCCCATGAGGAACGTGTATTCAAGCAGATCCAGGAGGCTCAAGCTCGTGCGGCCATTGAGAATGCCAAGGAAAAGGAGAAGCAGTTCAAGAAGGAGCGTGCTGAGATGGCCAAGAAGAACATCCGGCCGAATATGGGTGGTATTTCGAGCGCTACCTCGATAAGCTCTAGCACGCCCATGGTATCTGCCGTTAACGACATGTCGGACATGAAAATGTCCGCCTCGAAACCATCGGCACCTGTTTCCCGAGGAGGCGGCAAGGCGCTCAAGCTTGGAGCAAAGACCACAGGAGACGACAGCTTCCTCCAGCAGCTTCAGAGCGAAGGTCAGGCGATCGTTACTTCGGTCCAGCCAAAGGTACTTTTCTTGATCAACTACTCCGGTATTCAGACCTTGTTTTAGAAATCTGCCGATCCCGTTTTATCCATTCCCGTCAGCGATGTCAAGCGTGAGCCTGTGCATATTCGTCTTCAAGAGAAGTTCGCAGCTACGGTGTCCCGCGATGGAGGACTCGAAAGCGGCGAGGTCCAGGGAACCGTCATGCTGAATATTTCGGACAGTTCTTTGGTTACTGTGCAGCTGAAAATGCACAATCGCGACAAGTACGGAGCCACCCCTCAAGTGCATCCCAACCTCGACAAGAAGCTATGGCAGGGCAGCTCTCTTCTGAAACTTAAGAACACAGACAAGCCGTTCCCCTGCAATGTCGATGTTGGAGTTCTTAAGTGGCGACTACAGTTGGCTGATGAAGAGCAGCTTCCCCTTACCAGTATGCCTTTTCCCATTATATTCTTAGTTACGTGAATATTTTCAGTTAACTGCTGGCCGAATGAGAATCCCGATGGATGCTCTGTAAGTATCGAATACACTCTACAGACGGAGCAAACCCTCAAGAACGTCTCCATCGCCATTCCTCTCCCGTAAGTGATTTCATGCTATCTTCTCCACTTGCTCCCATTCCTTCAGGCCTGCCACCGTCCCCGTCATTTCCGAATGTGACGGTTCATACGAATATATCAAATCGAAGTCGCAGCTCCTCTGGACACTCCCTGTCATCGACGACTCGAACAAGACCGGCACCCTTGAATTCTCCACGCCGAACGGTCACGCCGACCACTTCTTCCCCGTGAACGTGTCCTTCTACTCTCCCGACCTCTTCTGCGACTTTGGAGTGCGTTTAGCCTGAGTTTCATGTGTTACAAAAGCATTTTAGGTCGACAACGTCCAGAAGATGAGTGGCGACGAAGACGTTCCGTTCTCCACCGAGACCAGGTTGATTGTGGAGAAATACGAAGTGATCTAAATGTCCACGCAAATGTTGATACTATTTAAAACTATTCGTTTTTGGATGTAATTTATTTGGCACAGTTATTGCAGATAAAAGGTCTACTAATCTGGGAAACCGTTAATGAGGTCTTCCACGGTCATTCATAGTAATGCGAAGAAATGTCTCACAGACACGTCTGCTTTGAAATGTCTAATGTCTACATCTGCAAAACCAGTGTCTACAAGCCATAACATCGTCTTCATCTTCGATCAGTAGTAGCCTACGCATACAGTCGGTTGTCGTTGCTCGCGCTGGCTTTCTTAAGTGCCTTCAAGATAAACACTGAAGTTGTCTGCGGTGACTTGTTGCCTCTCGGTTCGTCTGCGGCGTAGGGCTCTGAATGCGTGGAATCTTGGGATATGCTGCGCCTATCTCCCTTCTCAGTGTGTCCAATTTCAGCTTCGCCTTGTTAGTCAAGTCGACTGGCCTTCACCGCCATGAACAATCGTTTCGCGTTTCTCATCGTCACTGCCTTCTCAATCTACGTATGTGCCCAGGTAAGAACGCAAAAACCATCCGAAACCAGAGCGATATGACAGGTCAATGTGACATCGATGGAGCCGAACAGTACATGGCCAGAGGAGCTGGATAATGGAACATTAGAAGAAGGAAACAAACCACCTGTGAATGGATCGACTAAACAACCTTCCCGAAATAACGACTCATTGGCTGATCTGCCGAGACCCGATTCCTGTGACGAAGCCGACTTGAAGGGCCGAAAGGTCGCTGGATTCTACTGGAATGTGTTCTTCTACTTCGTTTACGACGAACCACAAATCGAGCTAGACCTGACAGCGCTCTTCGGCGATCTCCGTACGTTTGCGCCCTCCGGATCATGCTTCTACAGTTCCATACTCTTTCAGCACTTCCAATTGGACCGCTCCACGCCGAGACCACTCCCAACTGCTTGGTTCCTCTGGACGACACTCGTGTCCTTCTGTTCTTCACCAGGAACGACACGGTCTTCTACACCTTCTACGAGTTGGGTAATCTCAGCGAACACGGTACCAATGGGTAAGCTTAAGCGCGTTCGTGAGGTCTCTACTGTCCCAGCATCTTCCAGAGCAGCACAGGTGGTGCATTTGCACACACTGGACGGATACGAGTTGAAGTACGCAGACGAGATCGCCGTCAGCCCGGACGACACTTCAGAGTGCAAGGTGGAGTACATCGACGGACTAGTGTTCCTTGGAGAGAGGGTTCTGAATGTGGACATTGATTTGGTTAGTTTACTCATGTCCTTCGTTTATCGCTGTCTTGTTCCCAGGCTGGCAGCAGCTACAATTACCAACACTTCACGGAAGAACTTCACGTAAACGATACGGAAAGGTTCTTCTTTGTTGGAGAAGAAGAAAGGTACTTCTGAACCAGAAAGCAGACCGGTATAGCTTATGTTTCAGCGAGTGTGCCTTCGCCTCCACTATGTCGGCGCCCGGCTTCGAGCATGTTCGACTCCTGCCTGGCACCACCACGCCACCTCCGATGTCGTGCGGCCCGCCTTCAACGAAGTGTGGAATCGACCACGGCTTACTCTGGATCGCTGCGGCCTCTGTGCCTACCTTCCTTGTTTGTTTCCCCCTTGTGTTCGGCGTATTTCGTCTATTTCAATATTTTTGTTGTTCGGATGTCGATATTTAACAGTAAGTGAATTTTTTTGAAGACGGAAGCTGGAGGATTAGATGCAACACTGTATGTTATGGTGTCCCTCAGATTCTGAGGGGGATCCAGATGAAAGATAAGTAAGACAACGATTTATGTCATTTATGGACAAACAAAACAACTGATAACAAACGTGGTATGGTAGACGTTAATCACAAGCGACGAAGCGTTCCATGATGACGCTAAGGGCAAAGGGACTTAACTGAGTACAGTAGCCTTCCTTAAAAATCGTCTTTAATTCCTCCAGATTAGCCTTTCCGACAATAGATTTGACGAGGGGGAAGAAGCGGTGACGATCACAGAGCACAAGCCTGGCGCGCAGGAGGAAAATTTTTGTGCTGCTTAGGAGGGAACGGCAGAAGCGAAGAACTCGATCACATTGGTACTTGTCGCCCAGTCGAAGAAGGCCTTCAAGTGACGCATCTGAAAGAGCAGAGAAGTCAATGGTTACGGTCCTTGTCCTACACGTTGTGACAGTAATGTCCAAGTTGTAGAGGACACTCAGAAAAAGCTTGAAGTCATCGATTTTCACATCTTCAAGGATGTAGGATCCGGTGGCCTTCTCCTTGACGTCATCCGAGAACATCGCCTTGAAGACCGGAGAGGAAAGGCTCAGGGTCTAAATGTGTTTCATAAAAGTATGGTTAAGGTGTATTCACGCGCCTTCTTAGAAACCCAGAGCTTCTGCCCGTCCACCTCAAGACAAGCAGCGTCTTCGGGAGATTCAACAGCCTCATTGGAAGGAGAAGAAAGGTCGATTCGTCGGATCCTAGAAGGGACAACATATCATTCTTTTGAAAACCGAAATTCCCTGGAATCACGTACTTGATGGCTTCTATATCAGCTTCAAAGCTTCGAGTAGTGGCGTAGCAAGAAAACAAATCGCTTACGTTGCAAACGTATCCATTCTTTGTGTTCAAGTAGTCGAAGGACCAGGACCACTAAAACACTTCTATTAATGTTGTAAATGTCAACGTACCATTTTAGTATCTCTTAGAGTCTTGCAATCCCACGCAGTGAGTCGTCCTCTTGCCGTGCAACTCCACAGAACACTTTCGCCATCTGCATTACTTACACACATTAAGCAAACGATACCATTTGGCTCCACCGATCTCCACTTCGGCCGAAGTCCCAAACTTCGCCAGAGTCCCCGTAATCTTGCCGACGTTCGTCATTTCTGACCTTAAACATAAAGAATGGAATTAATCAAAAAGAGATTAAAAATGTATCGCGATCGCACAACACGGCAGTTGGGTTCTGACTGGTTGTGCACTTCGTCTTACTACGTAAGACTCGCACCCGTGATCCGACGGTCCCCATACTCACATCAGTGAAGCATTAAACATTTCATGGTGGTCTGAAGTAGGTCCGATCCTACGATCCTATGAAACCGCAAGAACAACCATTTATAGAACAACAAAGCAACAAAGGATAACAAATGGCAAATTATTTAGAACGAAGAAGGCGTTCTCCGATGAGAGCAAGAGAATAGGAACTTAACCGGGCAAAGTGCCCTTCCCTGAAGAGCTTCTTCAATTCCTCCAGCTTAGCGCTCCTGATGGTGGTCGTGAGGATGGGGAAGAATCCATGGCGATCGCAGAGTTCGATCTCGGTCTCCAGGGGGAGGAACTTCTTCTCAGAGCTGCTCAGGATGTCACGACAGAAGCTGAGTACCGAGTCGGCTTGGTACATGTCGCTCAGGCGAAGAAGGCCTTCAAGCGACTCCTCTGAAGAGGTGGAAGAGTTAAGGCTGATGGTCTGAATCTTATTTGTGTTGATGGTGATGTCGAGGTTGCAGATAACGCTCAGAAACATCTTGAAGTCGTCGATGTTCACATCCTTGAGGGCGTAGCATCCTGTGGCCTTCTCCTTGAAGTCACCCGAAAACATCGCCTTGAAGAAGGGCGAGTGGAAGCTCAGGACCTAAACACTTCTAAAGATACCAAGATCAAGCATGGACTCACGCACCTCCTTAGAAACCCAGAGCTTCTGGCCCTCTACCACAAGACAAGCAGCGTCTTCAGAGGATTCAATGCTCTTGTTGGGCGGGGCGGACAGGTCGACTATGTGCATCCTAGAAGTGACAGGATTATTTACAGCAATCCGCAAGGTCGCTTACTTGATGACCTCAATTTCAGCTTCAAATTTGGCTGCGTTCCCGGGCAGTGGTAGCTGTTCCGAGTACGCGTATCCATCCTGCGTGTTGAGATAGTCGAAGGAGTCGGACCACTGAAGATACTTTAATGTAACCGTCATGTTCTAAACGTTACAAACCGCCAAAGAATGCCTCCCATTATTTGCGTCCCAGGAAGTGACCCTTCCCATTGCCGCGCAGCTCCACAGAACACTGTCGCCATGGACCATACAGCGAAGGCAGAACTTCGAACCTTGAAAGTGGGAAGCAGACCTGGAATAGCAAGCTTTACGTCTTGAACGCAATAAGTAGCCGCTACCACTTGACTCCGGCTATCTCCGCCTCCTCCGAAGTCCCGTCATCTCCAAAGAGGGTTCCAGTAATTGTACCTGAGGCTGTCATGGTCAAGCTAAAAAGGAGATCTTCACGAGGAGATTAAGAAGATACAAGGAAGACACGCAAGAAGCATGCGGCTGCCACACGACAAAAGCCAACGATTGGTTATGTTCCAAGGATCACATTTCAAGTTCCAGCGCGGACAAGCGAACAAATCTGTCAAGATCAGAACCAGTGATGGGAACTGGAGCCAAAAACCGGGCCAGGCCGGACAATCGGGCCGGCCCGGTTTCCAGTTTCCGTTGTGATAATGTATCCACTCCTTCCGTCTGCAACATTTGCACCACCTATTGCACCTCCTGCAACATTTCTTGAATTGAATCGGTCCGGCCCGGTTTTCGGCCCGGCCCGGTTTTACGAAATTCTTTTTCCATCACTGATCAGAACTCCACAAGGAAACGCCGATGTGAGACCCGACCCGTCCTCGAGATTCGGGCTTTACCTCTTCACCGCGGAGACCTTCTTACGCCTACTCCTCTCATGACCGTCTTAGAGAGGAAGATGCTCCTTTATCCACTGGCCGGCGATTGTCAGATAAGGACTAGAGCAACCATGAGCTCCAAAGAGGGAATTCAGGCCACGTGAGGTGGGACGGGCCCCGGCACCTTGCTGTCCTTCTCCATATAGATCGCTTCATATAGACCTTGGCGACCCCGACTCCACGAGAGCAAGGCATCTTAAATGCCGAATCCACTGGCGAGATTCTGCCAACACTTCCAGGCCAACAATTGTCCATGTTCCATATAGGATCACATATCGAGTTCAAGGCGTATTTCTCTCAGGCCAACAGAACGATTTATTTCATTGGTAATAAAAAAGACAGCGGATAGCAGGCATAGCACTTACTTAGAATTGGCGAGACGTTGCATAATAACGTCATTGGTAAAGGAGCTTTCGTCGAGCAATTGTGAGCAGAATCCACTCTTGACGAGTTTCTTCACTTCATCCAGTTCAGCATTTTCAATAATGGTTGCGAGGAGAGGGCTGAATCCATGGCGATCGCAGAGCTCAATCTTGGTCTCCAGCGAGAGGAACTTCTTGTCGGAGTTACTCAGGACGACATGGCAGAAGTGGAGGACCAGGTCGCACTGCCACATGTCGCCAAGACGAAGAAGGCCTTCGAGGGACTTTTCTGGAAGATATGAATAAGTTAGGTAAAGTTAATGGTTTGAATCTTACGCTCGTTGATAGGAATGTCCATGTTGTAAAGGACGCTCAGAAACAGCTTGAAGTCATCGATGTTGACCTCCTTGGGGGAGCACTTTCCTGTGGCCTTCTCCTTGAAGTCACCAAAGAACATCGCCTTGAAGACCGGAGAGTGGACACTGAGGACCTAAACATTTCTGGTGTGTAGAGAACGAGTATGACGTCACTTACCTTCTTATTAAGCCAGAGCTCATGACCATCCACCTCAAAGCAAGCGCCATCCTCAGGAGACTCAATGCTCTTGTTGGGCGGCGCGGAGAAGTCGATCACCTGGAGCCTGGAAACAACAAGTGTCCAGGATACTTGACTCGTAAATCGCTTACTTGACAACCTCTACTTTAGCCTCAAAGCTTGCTTTAGACATATAGAAGGGCAGCTCGAGAGTTTGGGATTGTGCATAGCCGTCCTTTGTGTTGAGAGAGTCGAAAGAGTGGGACCACTAAAAGAGTACTATCAAGGATACTGTAGACATCGACATACCACTACGGACTGTTTTCTATTATTGGTAACGTCCCATGCAGTAAGTCTTCCCCGTGCCATGCAACTCCACAGAGCGTTGGTTCCATCGCCAACAGCACAGCGGATTTCGAAATAACGATCATGTCGACAAAGAGACCTAAAGTCACGCTAGAGAAGCACATTCAATGGACGATACCACTTGGCTCCGCCGATTTCCACCTCCTCCGAAGTTTGCTTGGAGCTCAGAGTTCCCGTGATCTTGCCGATGTTCGCCATTCTTGGCCTGGAAAGTCAAAAGTCATGACCAAAAGTAAAATCGTGATCGACGCGATGGAGCCACAAGAACGACGCGTTTGTCATCACTACGTTTGTCATGTATAACATCAGTGGATTTTCAGATGTCAAGTGCCAGTGTGGACCAACGAGCACCCCTTCCGATGTGAGACCCAAACCGCGTTCAAGTTATAGACCCTCCTTGAAGTTCTAGGACCCAGATCTTGAGGAGGATGTCGGACTATTCGTGGTAGTCCATCTCTCAGCAGCGCTCATCGCCACAAGCTTGTGCCAACAGAACGATTTATTTCATTTGTCAATAAAAACAACGGATAACAACGAGATTACTCGGCAGCCTGACGATTCATAATGACGTTCATAGTAAAGGCACTCAATTGGACGCAGAATCCACGCCTCACGACTAGCTTCACTTGACTCACGTCAGCCTTCTCGACAATAGTTGTCAGCAGGGGCCAGAATCCGTAATGGTCGCAGAGCTCGATTTGGGTTCTCAGCGAGAGGAAAGTCGAGTCCGGGCGGCTTATGATGTCATGGCAGAAGCGGAGGACGGCATCGCACTGCCAGATGTCGCCAAGACGAAGAAGACCTTCGAGGGACCTTTCTGAAAGAGTGGGAAGGGTTCAAGGCATTAGTATGAATCTTACGCGTGGTGATGGGAATGTCCATGTTGTGGAGAACGCTGAGGAAGAGCTTGAAGTCGACGATGTCCACCCCCTTGAGGACGTAGCATCCTGTGGCGTTCGCCTTGAAGTCGCCCGAGAACATCGCTTCGAAGAAGGGCGAGTGGAAGCGCAGCACCTTCTTAGAAAGCCACAGCTTCTCGCCATCCACCTCGAGACAAGCGGCATCCTCGGGAGATGGGACGGACAGATCGATCACTTGGAGCCTAAAAGCAGTGTCCAGAACATTTGACTTCTCGAGAATCGCTTACTTGATGACCTCCACTTCAGCAAAAAAGTGTACTTCAGCGGGATAATAAGGCATGAAGAAGCTCTGGAAGTGTGCATAGCCATCTTTTGTGTTGAGAGAGTCGAAAGAATGGGACCACTAAAGCATTGATCATCAGAGATACCTTAGAAATCGACATACCACTACAGAGTCTTTTCCACTAGTGGCGTAGAACAAATTGAGTTTTCCTCTGGCCATGCAGTTCCACAGAGCGTTGGTTCCATCGCCAACAGAACAGCGAAATTCGAAGTAAGCACCATTTCGACAAAGAGACCTAAAGCTACGTCAGTGAAGCACATTCGAAGGACGATACCACTTGGCTCCGCCGATCTCCACTTCGGGCGAAGTCCCAAACTTCGCCAGAGTCCCCGTAATCCTGCCAATGTCCGTCATTCTTGACCTGAAAAGTGAAACTGTGACCACGAAATGGATAAGAATGGATAACGCGATGAAACTACTGCAAGCCTACTGGGCACTGGATGCTCTTGTACATTAGTGATGCTCGGAAAGTCGGAAGTCAAATGCGAACCAACGAGCAGAACAAAGAACCAAGCAGGCCAGAGCCAAGCAACGAGATTTTCCCTTTGGACCAACAAGCAAAGAGGAGAGGCTTCAAAAGAGATGCCACCATTGGAAAGAAATCTTACACAACCTTTAGAACAACAAGCATCAGTTCTAAAAAAGTGCCTTTTTGTGCAAAAGTGCTAAACGCTCTTTCCAGTGGTGCCATCTGTTCTTCGAGAACCCCGGAAATCACGACGTAATTAGGATGACAGGTATTTACGTCTGTTTTGATTGTAGATCGGACTATCTCAGAGTCCAACGGGCAGCGGAACGATCCTAATGCGTTGCTCCTGAATGTAGCTGAAGTACGAGTACGTAGCGAACGTTCTTTTACTGTCAGAGCAAATCACTCTAAAGTTGAAGGTCATGTGCGAGAAGCGTTGGTTACCGCAATCGCCCTCTGAACTGATTGGTCACCCTGTAAAGCCCGGCTTTGGCTTCAGTAGTCAAAGGCCAGTAGGTCACTATTCACCACATCTTTTGGACCGTTGATAGTGCAAGATCATCAGTGATCCTAGCGATTTGCTTATCGCCATCCTACACTGCCAACCTCGGGCGGCTTTTTCCAGGGCCCTTCGTATTGCAGCATCCTTCCTATATATCCTCAAGCAGTGAGGGAAGCTGATACCAGGCCAAGAGGGGAGAACAACCATTTATTAGATTTGTAAACAAACTGATAACAAACGTGGTATGGTAGACGTTAATCACATAGCAAGACGTCCCATAATGACACTGACGGCAAAGTGACTTAACGGGGTACTATATTCTTTCTTGGCAAAATGCTTCAATTCGTACAGGTCAGCTTTTTCGATAATAGTCGTCAAGGCGGAAAAGAATCTGTGACGATCACAGAGCTCAATCTTGGTCTTGAGGGAAAACAATTTCTCATTGGAACTAAGGATATCCCGGCACAAGCGGAGAACCATATCGCACTGGAAATAGTCGCCAAGACGAAGAAGGACTTCAACCGACTCCTCTTAAACGGCGGAAGAGTTGATGCTAATAGTCTCAATCTTACTTGTGTCAATTGTGATGTCAAAGTTGTAGAGAACACTAAGAAACAACTTGAAGTCATCGAGCTTCACATCCTTTAGGGGAGGGTAGGTTCCTGCGGTCTCCTCCTTGAAGTGATCCGAGAACTTCGCTTTGAAGTAAGGCGAGTAGAAGCTCAGCACCTAAGCGTTTACTGATGTGTGAATAACGAGTATGACGTCACATACCTTCTTAGAAACCCAGACCTTCTCACCATCTACTTCGATACAAGCCGCATCCTCAGTAGAATTAATAGCTTCGTTGGCAAGAGAGGAGAGATCGATTCGGCGAATCCTAGAAAGAGAAACGTTGAGCACAATGTCTAACTGCTTTCAAGTTCCTCACTCGAGAACTTCTACTTCGGCTTCAAATTTCTCTCCGTAGATGTCGAAACGCAGCTCCTTGGAATAAGCGTATCCATCCTTCGTGTTGAGAAAATTGAAGGAGTCGGACCACTAAAAGCACTTTCATCAATGCTGTAAATGGGAGCATACCATTCCAGTATCTGTGTCTCGTTGATCGCGAACCGTGAGTCGTCCTCTTGCCAAACAGCTCCAGAGAACACTGTCGCCATCCACCGCACAGCGAAGGGAGAACTTCGAAGCGTCGTCAGAGTAGCACAGCGACCTGAAGGACCAAGTTCAATCTCTAACAAACTTCAAACAAGCGATACCACTTGACTCCGGCGATCTCCACCTCGTCCGAAGTCCCGTCCTCTCCGGGGAGAATTCCCGCCATTTTACCGGAGACTGCCATCATCGAGCTAAAAAGGAGATTAGAACCTACTAAGGACATCACTAAGACATGGCATGCACGGTAAAAGTCAACACGGAGATCACGAGGGAGCCACGACTAATCAAGCTCGAGAGCCCATAGGTCGGTTGCCAGCACGGACCAACCAACTGACCCGAAGCTTCTTCGAGATTCGACGTGGGCCTCGCTACCGTATCCTCAATGGTTTCCCATGAAGACTTTCTTACGGCACACCTTCTAACGAGCCTCACCTCTAGGGAGGGGTGCTCGTGTTGCTCTACAGTTGATTGCTGAACATCAATGTGGAGCTATTAACATTCACAAACGCGGATAACGCGATGGACCTACAAGTAGTAGGAACTCGAGCGGCAGGCCGACGAAGAAATCTGCCTATGTGGGACCCAAACAGTCTTCAAGTTCGTCCACGAGGGCATGTCTCTGATCATAAGACGTGGCGTGCTCTAGGAGGAGGACCACGACCGATAGAAACCAACAAGAAGAATGAAGAAGATGTAAGGCAATAGGTAACAAACGACAGAGATTAGTCAGAAGCAGCGAGGCGACTCATAATGACATTGACGGTAAAGTGACGTAAGTGAAGACCACATCCACTCTGGACGAGTTTCTTCACTTCTTCCAGTTCAGCTTCTTCAATAATGGCTGTGAGGAGGGGATAGAAGCCGTGGAGATCACAGAGCTTAATCTTGGCTTCCAGTGGGAGGAAAGTCGAGTCCGGTCGGCTTAAAATGTCATGGCAGAAGCGGAGGACCAGATCGCATTGGTACATGTTGCCCAGATAAAGAAGGTCTTCGAGGTCCTCCTCTGAAAGAGCGGAAAAGTTCAGGTCAATGGACTGAAGTCTTACGTGTGGTGATAGGAATGTGTAAGTTGTAGAGGACGCTGAGAAAGAGCTTGAACTCGATGATGTTCACCTTCTCGAGTGTGTAGGTTCCTGTAGCCTCCTCTTCGCAGTCACTCGAGAACATCGCCTTGAACAAGGGCGAGTGGACACTGAGGACCTAAACATTATCTGATATGTGAAGAGCAAGTATGACGTCACATACCTTCTTCGAAAGCCAGAGCTTCTGGCCCTCTACTTCGAGACAAGCGCCATCCTCAAAGGACTCAATACTCTTGCTAAGCGGCGGCGCGGAAAGGTCGATCACCTGGAGCCTGAAAGCGTTAAAGTGGGTCTAGAATACTTGCCCATGAATACTTGGGAATCACTTACTTGATAACCTCTACTTCGGCCTCAAAGTCCACTGGGCTGAGAGGCAGGGAGAGGCAGATCCTTTGGGAGTGTGCATAGCCATCCAGTGTGTTAAACCAGTCGAAACAGTGGGACCACTAAAACAAAGTAGTATCAAGGATACTGTAGACATCGACATACCATTACAGTCTTCTTCTCATCAACGGAGTGCCACGCCGTGAGTCGTCCCCGTGCCAAACAGTTCCACATAACGTCGGTTCCATGGTCAACAGCACAGCGTAAGAACAACACCACATGAGACGAATCAGCAACGCGACAAAGAGACCTGAACTGATTCTTTCGTGGCATTAGTCAGGAAAAGCGTACCACTTGGCTCCGGCGATATCCACTTCGGCCGAAGTCCCAAATTCCGCCAGAGTCCCCGTAATCTTGCCTACGTTCGCCATTCCTGACCTGAAACACGACGAAACTACAAGTGGCACGGTCAATCGCCCAAGATGGTCAGCAGCCAAAACTTATGGCTAGTCGGATCGTCAGTTGGGCCCAAAGGGCTTCAGCGACTGCCTACTGACATGGTTCAAAGCCCAAAAGTAGGTAGGACGGCCGTGCGAACCAACAAACGAACAAACGATGTAAGACCCAAACTACTCAAGTCACCGCCATGTTCGCTTTTCAAGGACATCGGTCACCTCAACCAAGAAGGAGCTTGGACCACGTGGGAGGAGAACCACCGCTGCCGCGTGTCCCCTCCGTGGCGCTTCCTCATTCTCTCGCTAGGTCGGCCCCAAAACTATAGATAGACCTCCAGATAATCTTACCGACGTTCGCCATCTTCGACCTTAAACAGCTAATGAAATACCTGAACGAAGCTACACGAAAATGCGTTTTCCAACACTCGTGGACTTAGACGTCAAGTGCCAGTGTGGACCAAGGAGCACCCCTTCCGATGTGAGAGCAAAATCGCCTTTAAGATATAGGCCCTCGAAGGACGAAGATCTTGAGGAGGATCTCCCAGCACCCAAAAGGTAGATCGACATCTAACTCACAGCGCAACGCTACGACCCGAATCCAAGCATCATAAGACTGCTGGACAGTTCGAAGAAACGCTGCTGCTGGGTATGCTAACCTACGCGGAAGGAACAGTCTTCCCCAGTAGCCTTTTAGCCACAAATCAAGCAGCACTCCAGCTCTGCCGTAAACAGATAGTTCCAATACCGTAATCCATAGCTCTCCTGAAGCAGTGAGCCAAGAGACCTTCAGCGTAATCTGGAGTATGTAAGCCCCTCACAGGTCAATGCAGAGGTCAACACGATCTCAGGAAATCACGAGAACAACGGTTTATCTCGCGCGTAACAAACAATGGACAACAAACATGATATGGTGGACATTAAGTAGAACCCATAAGACGCTCCCCGATAGAAGGCAAAAGAGCTCCAAAGGGTGAATTAGGAAGCAGCGAGGCGATTCATAATGGCATTATGGACAAAACAACTTAACTGGACGAACCACCCATCCTTGACGAGCGTCTTCAATTCATCCAGTTCCGCCTTCTCGATAATGGTTGTGAGGAGAGGCAAGAAGCCGTGGCGGTCACAGAGCACCATCTTGGTCTTCAGCGAGAGGAAAGTCGAGTCCGGGCGGCTTATGATGTCATGGCAGAAGCGGAGGACGGCATCGCACTGCCACATGTCGCCAAGACGAAGAAGACCTTCGAGGGACCTCTCTGAAAGAGTGGGAAAGGTTCAGGGCAATAATATGAATCCTACGCGTGGTGATGGGAATGTCCATGTTGTGGAGAACGCTGAGGAAGAGCTTGAAGTCGTCGATCTTCACCTCCTTGAGGGCGTAGGTTCCTGTGTCCTTCTCCATGAAGTCAGCCGTGAACATCGTTTTGAAGACGGGTGAGTGGACACTGAGGACCTAAACATTTCTGGTGTGTTGAGAACAAGTATGACATCACGTACCTTCTTAGAAAGCCAGAGCTTCTCACCATCCACCTCAAAACAAGCGCCATCCTCAGAAGGCTCAATGCTCTTGTTGGGCGGCGCGGAGAAGTCGATCACCTGGAGCCTGGAAGCGTTAAATTCGGAATATTTGATTGCTCGTGAATCGCTTACTTGATGACCTCTACTTCAGCCTCAAAGTTCACTGGCCACAGAGTAAAACTCATCTGGAAGCCTTGGGAGTATGCGTATCTATCCTTTGCGTTGGAACAGTTGAAGGATTTGGCCAACTGAGAGAGTAGTATTATATATACCGTAAACGTCGCCATACCACTGCGGACTTGATTTCATCATATCGGGACCACGTAGTGAGTCGAATCTTTGCCGTGCAGTTCCACAGAACACTGGTTCCATCGCCAACAGCACAGCGGACGAAGAAGATCAAACCGTGGCTGAGAAGAACAGACCTGAATCCGCTTGTTACATTAGGTAAGCACGTTCAAGGACGATACCATTTGGCTCCGCCGATTTCCACTTCGGCCGAAGTCCCAAACTTTGCCAGAGTTCCCGCAATCTTGCCGACGTTCGTCATTCTTGACCTGAAAAGTAAAATAGTAATGATAAATTCTAAAAACGGGAGACACGATGAAGCTACAAGCTACGGTCAATCGCTCAAGATGGTCAGATGGCAGAGATGATCAGCAACCAAAACTTTCAGCTAGTAGGATCGTCACTGCCCAGTGACACGGTTCTAAGCCCAAAAGAACGGCCAGATAATGTCAGCGCGAACCAACGAACGAACAAACGATGTAAGACCCAAACTACTCAAGCCACCACCACGTTCACTTTTCAAGGACAACAGTCACCCGGACCGAGAGATCCCAAGAAAGAACTTGGACCACGTGGAAGGAGACCTCTCGGTAGATGGGCCACAACACTAGATAGGCCTCCAGATAAGAGACCTCCATTGTTCTTGAGATCAGAGTTACAATCTTGACAAAGGCGTCCTCCTTCCAGAGCGAATGCCAGACACTTTGAGCAAACCTACACTTTGAGCAAAAAACGTGTTACAGTTTGAGCAAAAAAAATCTTACAGTTTGAGCAAAAAAAAGTTACAGTTTGAGCAAAAAAAATCAAAAGGCGGATTTGCAACCGAAGCAGATCGAGACGTTGTGTATCAGACGACGAACAACGCAGAAAATCACGGTTGAACGCAATAACATTTATTATGCTTGTACACAGAGGAGAAGGTATAGTATATGTATATTACTGGTCAATTTCTGTGCGGTTATATCCCATAAGTGCACCAACACGCGTCAAGTAACTGGTGATGGCTTGTTTTGCTGCTCGGACATCACCATCATGCAGGTCTAGAGCGATTTCCAATCCCTCCTTCGCGCTTTTCAACTCGCCGTCAGTATACTGCGTCGATTGCAAACGTGGCTTTCCGTCCGATATTCCCAGTAGAACGTCCCTAATATGGGACTCTTCCCGATGTTGGACTTTTTGAAACGTAGAAAGCCACTCTCCTAAGGGCATATTCGTTGTTCGGTAATTATGCCTCTGTGCTCCGTGATACCCCTCGGCGTGGTTTGTGGTCCTAGGTCCATCTTCCATGTCATACAAATTGATAAAGTCAAGTCCTAGGGAATTATGGATCCATTCATTCCAGTAGTAATCAAAGAGCTTATTCAGAGTTGCGCACGTTCCGGGGAGCCAGTTTTCTTGGGAGTCGTCGACAGGTAAATCACTTCGGAGTTGCAAGAAAACAGCTTCTACGGTATTCGCCGGCATCAGGCACAGAGCTCCCATTTGTCTAACGATGTTTTCCATGACGGCGCTCTTTTCATAAATCGGCATAAGTCCTAAGTTCTGCATGTGGCGGGTCACGTTCTGTTTAACATGGAACAAGCACATTTTCGCCTTCACTTCCGGGAATGTTTTCTTGAACGCCTTCACGGTTGCCACCTCACAATCAAAATGAGCATACTTAATTCTGAGATCGGCATTATTTTCACCAAGAACCATTCTTATCTGCGTCCACAATATATCGTAGTCCTGTTCTCGTTTCCTTGTCATAAGTGCTGTGGCAAACGGTGATGATTCGCCGCCGATGAGTCCAAAAACACGGTAGATCTGGAGCGTACCTGCTGGAGCGTATGCAAATGTTCCGTCACATACGATATGCTTACTACGCTTCAGTAAGGCTGCTCCATATGGAGAGAGGAAGATGGCGAGTTCCGGCGACTTGTAGCGAAGCATGACCTCTTGGAACCGCGCGTCACCTGGGTTTGCATGCAATCCGCCAAAAGTGTAGCCAAGGGTTGTCGTTATCTGGTCAAGTGATGGTATGGTTGGGTAGAGTTGCGCTCTCGCTCTCCGGAAGGCTTGAGCTGTAGATGCTTCCTTTTTACCACACGCAGTTGCTCGAATGTTGTCCCGGACCAGTTCATCTTCATCAGAATACTTTGTCAGAGCTCGAGAACTAATCGTCACCAAAGCTTCTCCAGTCCTCCCTCCGTTTGACTTTATGTTCGCGAGTTCCTCACGTCGTACTTCGATTCCTCGGACGGATTTTTTCGATTTCGGTTCGCAGGTGTGGACGGTTTTGAATGGATCTGTTAAGAACGTGCCTTCCTCTACATCGATCGTCACGCTGGCCCAGTTCGAAATCGAGGAGTCGATTGCACGACAGCCTGCGCAGCCATAGTAGCCCTTGGTCGTGCCGCTCTTTGTCTTGTAGTTTGCCCGTACCTTTGACCAAGTATGGACCAGATTGGCTTGGGAGGGATCGTGAAGACTTGCTGGAGTAATGATAAGATTCTTACATCCGTAGCGGGAGTTGAAGGTCCATGAAACGATGCCGTAGTTGGATTGGGGGGCCGCGGGCTTACCCTTGGCGGAGTCAGAGGTTTGAGAGGCGGAGGGCATGTTGCAAACCAATCGCTCAGAAACGTGCAAAGAAGCGGTGCGACTTCAGCACTCCACTAATGAGCGACCGTCTCGTCCCACCGGTGTGATGCATTTGCGGCAGACGACGAGAGAAAATTGGCCAAGGGGCCGATGACACTGCTTTGCTTGCGCAGTGTTGAGTTAGCATTACTTTTTTATTTTTGCTCAAACTGTAGCATTTTTTTGCTCAAACTGTAACTTAGCATTGCTTTTTTCTCAAAGTGATGCTTTTTTTGCTCAAACTGTAAGATTTTATTTTGCTCAAAGTGTAGTTTTGCTCAAACTGTAAAAACACCGTTTGGGTCTTACGTCGTTTGTTCGTTCGATGGTTCGCACTGACCGTCCCATCTGCTTTTGGGTTTTGAACCATGTCAGTAGGCAGTCGATGAAGCCCTTTAAGCCTAGCTGACGATCCGACTAGCTAAAGTTTTGGTTGCTTACCATCTCTGTCCATGAACGACTGGCCGTGCCACTTGTAGCTTCATCGTGTCTTCTTCGTATGCTTTCGAAAACGAAGGAAGATGGTTTGGGTCAAACATAAGCAGATTTCTTCGTCGGTCCGCATTGATTTCCGGGACTCGCGGGTTGACTTGTAGACTTACATTCACTTCATTCATTCCATTCACTTTCAGGTCAGGAATGGCGAACATCGGCAAGATTACGGGAACTCTGGCGAATTATGGGACTTCAGCCGAAGTGGAGATCGGCGGAGCCAAGTGGTATGGTTCTTTAAATGTGCTTACCTAATGTAACAAGAGGATTTAGGTCTTTTGTTCTCGGCACTGCTTCGCTTTTCTCCGTCCGCTGTGCTGTTGGCGATAGAACCAGCGTTCTGTGGAACTGCACGGCAAAGATTCGACTCACTACGTGGTGCCGTACTGATGAAGTCAAGTCAGCAGTGGTATGTCGAAGTTTACGGTATATAAGATACTACTCCTTCAGTGGGCCAAATCCTTCGACTGTTTCAACACAAAGGATGGGTACGCACACTCCCAATATTGAGCAAGTGGGTGAGGGAGATTGTAGTCAATGAGTCCAGCAATGAGATGAGCTGCAGAATGCCCGCCGGCTGATCGCTGAAGACAACAACAAAAGTCTTCGCAGTCCATACCGTATTAGGGTAATCTGTGTGTCAGGCTTCGGGTGCTGTCGAACAGCTCGAATGATTCGAGTCGCCGAAGCCCGGCACAAACGTTGGAAGAAGAGCGATTGTCCTGTCCGACACTCCGAGGGTTCACAGAGTCGGCTGCTAACGGCCTCGCGTTCCTGTCACCACACGTAAGACTTCAAGGTCGCCGGCCTCAACCTTTACACTGCGGTCAGGTCCGCCGCTTTTGCCATGACATCTTAAGCCGTTTGCAGGGCACTTTATGGAGGCAAGATGTCGAGATCTCAAGAGAAAAAGAAAACAGAAACTGGTCTTCTTTGCAGAAGACCTTTGAGTAGCCGGATTCAGAAGGCGTCCAGCCTGCGCCGGAGATAAGCACGTCAAGAGATGTCGTACACCTCCGTGGGGTGTTTCCGCATAACTGATGTGGGTGGTTCTACCGGAGGCATCCATTTCCGGAAAACCTTCCTGAAAAAACCTGGAAACCTAGAGACCCTCACACAGGCCTAGGGGAGGGTCGCCGAAGGTACCGTATCCCTATCCTTGAAGTTCGGGCAAGTCGTGTGTCTGAACTTCTC
>JADLIF010002061.1:0-65137 GCA_016648015.1 Steinernema khuongi | reverse complement strand
CCGGAATTTGAATATGGGCGTCGTCGCCGGAGGGTCTGTTTATTTGCCGAACAGCGAGCCTGCTGGACGCGCGAATTGTGACGAGTTGACAACGACGAACAGGTGCCCGACCTCGGCCCGGGAGGGAGTGGGCCGCCCTAGGCCGCTTTAATTGCCCATTAGCACCTCGTGTCCGGTTTACGCCTCCCGTGATGGCCTGGACAAGCACGGTGGTGATGAGCGGATGCGACGTTTCCTACGATTAGAGTGGACATCGGCTTTCGATCTCTCGAACATTCTGATCCTTCGATTTTCCATGGCTCAGAGCTTCAGGCTAGTGTGCATGTTCTAAAAAAGTCCAATATAAGTGGCCTAAAACGTATATTTTGCATCTTGTTTTTTAATTGTGAACTATGGCCGTACCTGCAAGAATCGGTGGTTTTATCCACCCTCTCCATTTCCCCTGCTTTCCACCTTTTCAACTGGTGTAATTCGATCGGAAGGCTTGAACCCTACGCTGTTCCCTTGCATTAGCGTCCTAAAAAGTCAAGCAACTGCCTGATTCCTCGAAATCTACCGGAACGAATCTTAACAAAAAATTGTGCGCGCCTAAGACCAGAGCCGGAACAGATGATTCGAAGTAGTGCGGAAATTTGAATCGTTTTTTGAATAGTCCATTTAAATTTTTCACCGGTGAGCACCATTCCTTACATTGGACTGTTTTTCCCCATTTTTTCTTCTTACACATTTTGATTTTTCGTGATACACAGGTTTACGATTCAGATAGGATTTTGGCATTGCAGCAAGGATTTCCCGGTTTTCTTTATACTTATGGTTTTCTCTTTAGTTTTTACTTCTCTCTGTTCATCGATTTAAACTCTTCCTAGCTTTCTTTGTCCGTAAGTGCCATTCCACTTTATTCCTTAATATAAAAGTTAGGTAATATGTAGGCATATCTCCAAGTAGCAGTTTTGAGTATCAGCCCTGACAATTGTTGTTCCACGTATACAATTTGTAAATAATAATTAGTTTCCTTCTGTTTAGTGCCAGTAGCCGTTCGCACCCGCTTTTCGCCGCGGTCAAATAGTTTCTCCGATAGGACTGGCATTAAATTTTGACTTTTCACCTGTCTTTGCTTTTCATGTACTTTAGTTTTTTTCTTTCCCTGTTCCACCTCTTGACTCTTCGTCATATTTTTCCTACCGCACTGACACCTCGTGCCGATTGCCACCTTCCGTGATGCCTTCGACTATGATGATGACGATGACGATGCACAGATTCGGCGCCTCCTCCCATTAACGATCCGCCGATGTTTCTGAGGCGGAAACGGTGAAAAAGCGGAAGAGCGATGTCCGGTTTGGCGCTGTTTCTCGTGCTCCTCTCCAACCTCCTCCGCTGGGCGTCCTCCGGTAAACACTTTTGCCCCAAACTCTCCTCTTGGTTGGCCCCTCTAATTAGCCCTAATTAGCAGAGGCAAGAAGCTGACCGACTCGTTTCAGGCACACTACCTCGCGAGCTGGAGTGCTTCTCCTGCATGTCGCTCAGCTACCAGGACAGCTGGCAGCACCTACAGTCCACCTACCATCCTCCTAAGGTGAGCCCTCGCACGACGACTCTTGGTCGCAAGAACTCTAATAGCCCACTTGTATCGCTCTAATGGCGCCTATTCACGGGATTAAGAGGTCTTTTTCTGCTGATAGCGCGAAGAAATGCGATCTTTCGCACAGCGATTCTAGTTATAGTTCTAGTGTGTACGGCCAAGGGCCTATGGAGATGTTAATGGAGATCTCGCTAGCCTTAAAACGTTTATTTCTAAGGCCGCTAATCCTTAGCTGCAGTGAGTAATGGAACATCTCCGCAAAAGGGCTGACAATCAGGGATTTTAGCTTGGTATATAAGCTACTGTATCCCGAAAACTTCGATTCCAATGGTACCTACTGAGAGCATCATTGAAATCGGACAAGATGGTCAGAGAATGCACTTCCTTTGGCTTCTTCAGATCAAAATTGCATCAATTTTTTCCTGCGAATCATGCATGAATATGATGGATGTGAGCTTCTATGGGCTTACGTTAACCTAACTTCGGTTTCAGCCCGATGGCAAGTAAGTAATGCGTAAACTAAACTTCCTAGTGGTTTGCCCATCCAAATTTCTAACGCCTTAACTGACTCCATCCTTTAAAGTCCTTTAAAAGTCCTCTAAACGATGTTTTTTGCATCTTTTTCACTTAAAAAGTCCAGTCAGCGATAATAGGAAATAAAAACGGAGTGTGGCCTTCTAAAGCTCCCTGTGGCCTCTATGACAAACGGCTCATCAGTTGACCCACTTTTCAAAAAGCAAAAACCAACTTGACTACTTGTCACGGGCACTCCCACATTTGCATCACCATGAGCGCCATCCATCAACTCCAAATGAACCTTCCAGATCTTTACAAACCGCTGCAACGACCCCTTCCTCCAGAAGAATATTCCCACGACGCTTTGTGGGACCGTCTGCGTGAGTCTCCTCGAACCCGACGTGGAAGCAGGTCAGTCCTGAGGCTCCACACGGCCCCTACTTGTTCCCTTCAGGCGTATTCATCGGGTACAAGTACATCCGCGGCTGTCTCGACCGCCTTCTCCTAAACGGGTTCAACCAGACTGCCTTGAGGACCCATCGCTTCAGCCAGGTACGCCTCCATCCCCCTCCCTTCCCTCTGACCGACCTTCTTCAGATGGACACCTGCCGGAGTCTGTCCCGCGCGCACCTCTTCAACCCGGTGCGCGGGTTGAACCAGCCGATGTACGGCGAGGTGCAGCTCTGCAGCTGCTACGGCGACAAGTGCAACGGCGCGGCCTCTGCCTCGCCGAGAGGCGCGGGCTGGTCCCTCTCCCTCGCGGCGCTCCTCGCGCTTTCCTGGATGCTCACGTGACCCTTCTGAACCGTCCTACTCCTCACCCGTCGTTTCCCTCAACGTTGTTGTTTCGAATATTGAAAATGAAGAGATCTATCAGGAGCCAGCGAGTGATGAAGATCGACGGAAGGTGACGGGTTTGCCGATCGCGGTGTCAGTCGAAACGATCGAAAAGTGATCGATGGCGTGGCAGTGCCAAAGCGATGTAGGCGCTGGGGTTTTCAGATTGACACTTCGAGGACTTCGGATACGGTAGGCGAGGCTGGGTGTCGGCGGGGACGGTTGTAAGGAGATCAGGAAGATGGTGTTGAGTGATGAGGGAGCTGATCGGAGCGATTCCATGTTTTTGTGAAGGGAAATGCATGAGAGACAAGGCAAGTGGCTGGTGATAGGCCTTGGAAAACATGTCAGAGGGTGATAAGAACATGGATGACAAGGTGACAAATGAATGGCGAGGAAGAAAGAATGACGTGAGGAACCCTTCTGAAGGCGAATATTCGTCGGTTTTCGGCTACTTGAGCCCCTTGACAATGAGATTCCGAGCGATTTGTTTGAGTAGTCCATGTGATACGCATTTGTTGCTTTAAGCAGGGGAGCGAAGATCTTGGCACGATCCCTCAAAGTCGCAAAACTTGCACAGCCTTTGTTGTGAGACGTGATCCTTCTTGACGCTGCTTATCCTGTTTGACCAGTTCGACTGACGGCGCTGGAGTAAGAGCAATCGGTGCCATCAAAGTAGATCCATGACGATCGCTTAGCGATGGCTACATCTTGTATTCATCGTCATCAACACTCTTCCTATGTTTCCCAGCATCAGCATAAAATAAAGATAATTTACTCTGGCTCCCTCTGTCTCTATCGTTCGGCATTTACAAACAAACACGGTTACCCTGACGTTCCCTGCCACCGGAAGAAGCTCTCTGGTCTCAGCTATGCACACTGAAGATATCGGCGGGGATCTCTCCGTTGGCGACGAGCGTCGGCTTCATGGCGGCCGTCTTGGCGTTGACGGCACGGATAGGTCCGACCTTGGGCAAGCGGATGGGGATGAAGAGGGGAAGTGGCGACGTTCCTTTCGTCGTGGTCACCTCGACGTTCGGACGGTGATGGCTCCGACCGAGCTTTCTGAAGGACTTCCGGAACACGGCCTTCGAGATCGCGCCTTCTGGAAGCGATCGCAAGGATGATCCTTCTTGCCGCTGCTCATCTTCTGGGACCGCTTCGGCTGACTTCACTGGAGTGAGAGCTACTTTGGGCTGAATGGTCCGGAACATCCCGACTGTGGGCTTTGGCGTTGAGAGGGGGAGCTTGTCTTCTCCGAGGGCGACTTCTTTGGAGGACAAGTGCTTCTCCTCCCTCAGTCCTGTGTAGATCTGAATGGGTAATCCGATTAGGAGAAGTTCAATATGTTCGTCTTATCACCAAATACATTTCTTTGTTGTTTAGGAATAGGGCTCACTAGTGTCAAAATGATTTGTTAGAGAAACGCTAGAGACCTACTTCATATCCGTCCTTCGATATGGACTCTGGTGCGTGATGTGGTGGAACAAAGCCAGGAGCAGCAGTCGGCATCACCGCCGGCGTCACCTCTACTTCTGAAGTAGCGGCGTCCGTCTTGTCCTAAATCTCCGAGAAGTTTGGGAACTCTCCTCGTGCGACTCACCATGGCGGCATTGTCCTGCTCCTCCATAAGATTCGCGACGTGATCGAGCGTCTTGTCTTCGACTTCGTAGCCCGAAGGCTTCACTCCTACTGGCGTCGTCGTCGGTTCGTCGTAGGCGCTTCCCACAGGCGCCAGTGGGGTGATCTTCCCACTGGTCTTGAAAGGTCTCGGCGCAGGATAGGCGCCCGAGTTCTTGAAAGGAATAAGGCCTTCTCGAGCTGGAGATGGAGCAGGAGGTTCTGGCTCCGTCGAAGGAGGCTTCGTAGTAGGGAGTTTCGGACATGTACAATACTAAAGAAGGCTATTAACAAAGAACTTCAAATAAATCTCACCTCTCCATCGGGGCCTCTTCTACCAGGAAGTCCGGCGAGTCCGGGTTCTCCGTTTCCTCCAGGAGTTCCATCTTTCCCTGGCGTACCCTTCGGGCCAGCAATACCTGGAGAACCGATCGATCCATCATCTCCTCGATCGCCGATAGTTCCCGGCTTTCCAGGGGTGCCTGGAGGACCTTTCGGCCCCTTGCCTCCTGTAGCAAACCGGCCCGGTTGTCCGGCGGCTCCTCGTGGTCCTGCGGGTCCAGGAGGACCCATTTGGCCCGGTGCCCCCATCTCTCCAGGATGGCCGGGTGGTCCATTCTTCCCGAAGCAGCCGGGTTTCTCCTCGGGTCCCCGCATTCCTCGTACTCCCGTCCCGCCTTGGGGACCCGGAGGTCCTTCAGGACCGGAGGGACATCTGGCGCAGTGCCTCTGGTCGGCGAGAAGAGCAGCTGTAGTTGAAGCGTCCTTTCCTGGAATGCCGTTGGGTCCGTGCTCCCCAGGAATCCCAGGTTCTCCGGGCAGTCCTTTGGCTCCTCTCGGTCCTTTGGGACAAACTTCAGGTTTGCAATCTAGAACAAGTAAATACTATAGCCGTTCTACGTACAGAGCATCCTTACCACATTGAACAGTAGCCGAGCCGCCTTCGGAATCGTCGGTCATCGACGTCTCCCTAACAGGCGCCCTCCTGACCGCCTGGTAATCTTCGACTTGCTCCTGGCCTTCTTCCCCTTGATACTCCTCCTCTTCACGGTCCGTCGTCTGCTGTGCTTCCAGATTCCGTCTTACAGACTCTCGCTTCTCTCTCGGAGGCTTCACGGAGAGCCGAGCAATGTCTCCCCACAGACCATCGCACATGTCCTAGAATTCAAGATTACCGCAATCGAATTACCAGAAGACTGTCAAACCTTAATTCCATGGATCTCATCATCAAACTCCGTCCATGTAGACGTGATCTCGCTCCAGAGGATTGGCAGGAAGACGGTGTTAACCACGAGAGTAACGACTCCGACGATCGTCGCCAAGACGACGATGTTGACGGTGGCCGTCGGATTCGAGGGTGCCATCGGGAATGAATGCGCCTCAGGGATTCTCCCAATTAGTTGTTGTGCCTTGGGTCAGGGTCATGCGCTGATTGGAACGCTTTTCGCATAGTTATTGCGAAAACGATGCTTATCTCCGCCCCGCATTCACGTTTCAGGCACGAAGGCGCGATTCTTGGGGAGATAATTAGTCGTTAGGAGGTCGTTAACGCGACGTTTTTAGACGCGACGTTTTAAGCATCGTGGGAAAGGGGCTATCCAGCAGGACATTTTGGGGTGAGACAGAATCATTATTTGAGCGCCGAAATAGGAAATTAAGCGTACTTCAAGGACTTGGACGCTATACTGATGAAAAGTTAAAAATCGACACTTCTGGGGCCAAAAGCACTCACTCTCGCCGAACGACAGACTCCCCTATGCCTCCTGAGCCGAACACCCTGCTCCGCCAGTCTAGACGCGACAGGAGCTTCTTGTCTGTCTGTCTCACCTGCTTCCTCCAGGCCCGCCGGTGTCGTTTCCATTCGTCTCCCCAACGTTGCAGGCGATGTCGTCCTACCACAGTCCGCGCTTCGTCGACAACTCCGACGACATCAAGACGTTCACCTTGGACAAGTACACACGCGTCGTGGGCGGAAAGGATGTCATCTCGGTAAGCCTAAACCACTCATCTTGTATTGGCATCTGCTTCAAGGTTGACGAGAGCCAGATGAAGAGTCGCCGCCGTCTGGAAGTCAGGATATCCGCCTCGCGAGGAATTCTGCGTCTCATCCACGACCTGAGCACGCTGGAAGAATTCGTCTTGAGCAGTGAAACCGTAGCGGTGAAGTCCCGCGATCGACGCCTTGTCTTTGTGTGCCTGGGAGAGGTAAGTACTCTCCATATTGTGTTCTAATATTACCGGTTATCTTCAGGGAAGTCGAGCATTCCGCGTTCGCTTCTCCAACATCGTCGAGCATCAGATGTTTTGTGATCTGGCTACACGATTTGTCACGATTTCGGACGAGGTACCCATCAGTGCGCCCTATTCCCCATTCAGCTTGTTCATTCCAGTCGAATTCATCTTCGCATCGCTCCTCCCAGTTCAGCTCTACCCAACGCTCGTCACAGCTGAGCTCTACACAACGCTCATTCTTCAGCAGCTCCAGCGGAAGTCAAAACTCCTTCCCTCCAACAAGTCTCTTCGACAGTCCAACTCCCGACAAGTTCGTATTTTCTCCGCGTAATAACTCGGAACGACAATTCGCCCGATCGTTTTCGCAGCAGCAGCGCGATATTGAGACCTTCACTCGGGCAGAACCGTTTTCGCAGCAGCAGCGTGATATTGAGACCCTCACTCGGGCAGAACCACCACGGGAGAATGAGATTCGAAAGCGGGCGAGGGAGCCTTCGCCCGAACTAGAAATTGTGAAATCCATCGATAAGCCTACGGGCAAGAGGTCTATGTCTCTAAAGGTTTGTCTAGCGTCTGGTGGCTTGGTATAAATGTCTGTCTAGGAGCGTCGGGAGGAGCATCGGCGAAACTGGAAAGGACCTGGCCTGGAATTCCCACCCGTGCGAGAGCCCTCACCGCCTCCTGAAGAAAGTGTCAATGGATTTAGGGCGCCGAGAATCGCAGTCTTGGTAAGCTTCCTTTGGTGTCTCACCTCACGTTTCTGACTTCTCCATTTAGGACGATGCCCCTACCCAGTTTTCTCTTCCCATAGAGACCGCACGGAACCGATCTGCGCTGTACCGCGCCTTCCAGTACATCCAAATGGACCCCAGCTTCGAGGAGCTTCTTAATGTTGTGAGGCAGTTGGACGAATTCGGAGAGCTCCAACGATTCCGAGAGCCCCTTTAATGAGCCTGATGACAATATTGTTTATTCTACTAACTGTTTTGTTAATGTACCTATAAGTAATTATTGTTGACTGTCTAATTTATGATGTGTTTTATATATACCGTTTATAACCAAGCCCCAATTGCGAGACCTGTATGCACACTTCGATCCCCCCACGTGAGCCAACCTCTGCTACAATGCAAGCCCCCTAGACGTCCATTTGGTTATGAGGGTCCAATAACCCCTGTATTAGAAAGGTAATAAGAATCGAAAAATACAGAACACATGGTAAGACCACGTAGGGCAGCGCTAACCTGCCAATACAAAATCAATAGAGATATGCCTAAACTCTGTCATCAATTAATAAATTATGCAAATGGCAAGAATAAAACAAATGCAACGCTTGAGCAGCTGGAGGAAAGGAAATGCATCATGAAATGGTGAGTTCAGTGAAAGCGGGGAGGGTGGATTCGACGTTGGCTTCATTGATGACAGGGGAGGAGGCTCCTGAGGAGAGTTCGAAGTGCTGGAAGCCTAGTCGCGCCTTCTGGCTACGGCTCGGGTAGAGGCTGAGGTAGTTGCACGGGACCATTCCGGTGTTCTGAGTCTCCGTGTGTTCGCACTCCCACCACATGGGGTCAGCGCCATCGCGGCGGATGACGCGTAGCACGTCTCCGGCGACGAAGGAGAGCTCGTCTTCTTGTTCTGCATCGTAGTCATAAGCAGCGTAAACCTAGAAGAACGACAATGAGTGGATCTGAAGGAGGGAGACACAATTACCTTCTTCTCGTTTACAACACCCATCGCACGGGTCACCGCATCCAAGTAGCCCATGCAGATATCGTAACCGTCCTCCTCGATTTCGCACATTTGCTGAGGGGTTTTCAAGTCGCTGATGGTGGTGGCGTACACACAGCCTCCATTCTCGATGAGAATCTTGACCATAGGCAAGTAGTTGCATGAGGCGGCACAATGCAGCGGAGTCCATCCATCAGAATCCTGAAAACAAGGATTGTAGCCAGATGCCAAGACAGAAGTAGGTTAGGTCCCGTTTGTTTATCTAAGCCTGGACTTCTCAGCTAGGTTTAAGACCCTTCAGGCGCATCCACCTACCGGAGCATTGACGTCGGCGTCCTTCTCGATCAAAAACTTGACGATTTCATAGTGGCCGGCACAAATCGCGTTGTGCATGGCCGTAATCCCTTCGGCGTTCGCCTGGGACACGTCCTCCACTTTCGCGGCGTTCTCGCGCACCGTATCCATGTGTCCTTCCAGAGCGGCGTCAAGAAGCAGGGTGAACGGTTCAAAGAAGATGTTCTTCCGGGGCTTCTTGAGTCCGAGAGGTCGAAGGATGCCTTTGGCTGGAGCGGGCTTTATCAGTTTCATTGTCTCCTCATCAATCTAAAGAGTACTGTTTAATACACATACTAGAGAATATTAGAGACACATACTAGATATGTGGTGACCACTTTTTCCTCCTTCTTTTTCCGATAACAAGGGAATAGACACATTTGGGCCGACTAGTTCCAAAATATTATGAAGGGACAGAGTCTCCTTCAACCCCTCTGGATTGTTTTCAAGTGAGTGATGATTGGGTTTCGAAAAAGTTACTTTGAGGAAAACACCTACCTTCGGGAGACTATCGTCGAGTGAACGTTCCTCTTCCTCATCGGCAACACTATCTTCGGTGCTCGTAGCACTGAGGCGCTGCTCGCTGTCATCGTCGACAATAAAGTCAGGACTTTCAGAAATCAATACTCCACTGTCCATCCCCGTCGGTTCCTCGTCGATCTTCGGTGGAGGAGGCATTTCCACCGTTTCCGGCTCCAGAATCGTTGGTGGCTTCTGCGGTGTCTGGTGGCCTGCTCTGAAGGTGACATTCTGGTGATCCTTCTGAGGTTCCGCTGGCTTTCCGATGTCGTCAAGTGTAATATGTGACTTGCCCTTCTTCTGCTCTTCGATCAAAAAACGTCGAATATTTTCCATTTCGGTGTTGCAATCCGTCTGCGCCCAGGATCGGCGCTTTGCCGCCTTCAGAGTGTCACCTCTAAGGCTCAGAAGGTCTGTCTTTCCAATTGAAAGTCGGCTTCCAGGGGATTCCAACGGATCGGATGACCTGTTATCGTCATTAAAGCCCCTCTCACGGTCCATGAAAAGACTGAGGTGATTGGATCGGACTCTGTTGTTCATGTTCTTGGGGGTGTTTGTCGTCCCCACGCCGCTGTTGACTATGTTTGCTGAGGACGTCGACGGCGCACAGTCATAATTTGATAGACCGTAGTTATCATGACGCTTGCGGAAGGTCACCGTTGATGGAGGGGGTGCCATCTTCTCATTCTTGCAGTCCACCTGGTCCAGTCCAATAACGGGCGACGTCTTTTCAGTACTGGGATTCTGTATCTGAAATCACCCCTTAGAACATTCCAAATGGCTAGGGTCACTTACGTGGAAAGGCTCAATGGAAGCCTTAGGCCTGTCCGCGGAGGTCAGCTGAGAACGCTGAAGACTTCCCGAGGAAAAACTTGACGAGTCCGACGTCCCGATCGAAGTCGTGTTGATCTTCCGCTGTTGGGCGATAGCGGCGTTGGCAGCAGCAGCCCGGCGTTTGTAGAGCAGGTCCGCCTTCTGCTTGAGGGCTTCGAACTTCGCGACGGCATCTCGAAGCATCGACTTCTCCTGCCCGACCGTCTTCTCCAAGTTCTCCTTCTCCCGTTGCTTCTCGTAATTCGTGGTTTGAAGACGCTGTGTTTCCCTGCGCACATGGCTCAACTGGGACAGCTCGCGTTCATCGCGAGCCACTTCGCTCCTAATATTGCGGAGCTTCTCGCGCACAGCTTGTTCGTTGCTGTGTGCGTTCTGGCGGAGATACCGCTCCTTCTGCTCGATCTCTCGTCGGTTCGACTCCATCTCCCGACGCTGTTGTTCAGCCAAGTCCGCCAACTGATTGTAGCTGCAAACGAATGGATTAGAGAGGAATGTATCTGCGGAGGACAGGACTGAGAGCGCCTTGTTATGCGCAGAGCGAAAAACGGAAATGCAGACCATAAAAATGACAATACAAAGACCAAAACTTTGGGTGAGCGATGGTTCATATCTATGAATCAGAGGGGAGGAGTCCGCGCTGATTCAGCGCAACCGCAATAAACAGTCCCAGCTCCCGATCTTCTCATTCATCTTCTCTTCATCGCGCTTATATAATTAGGGTAGAAACACATATGGCGGAGCGCAGTAATTATTCATCGCTCCGAGGCAGATTCGGATAATTCGCAACACATTGCGACTACAGTAGCTAGGCAGCGCTGTCAGTCGGTCGTTAGCACCGTTCAAAAAGCGATCGGGGAGTCAATAAGCGCGCAGGACAACGCACCACGGAGAGTTCGTAAATAACGTGGAGCGCAGAACGTCACGGCAAGCAGGTCAAATGTGATAAGAGAAACTTCTCGCGCGAAGAGGAGTGCTATTGGTGGCGCGGAAATACGATCCGTACTCGGGGACAAAGCCCGCGTTGTAAGCCAACCCAGGTCACCACTGCGCTTACCTTGTCGTCGCCTCGTAGTGATAGTAGTTCGGCGGAGGCGGCTTCTGTTGCTGCTGCTGGAAGCCGAAAGGCACTTGGCGGTTGGCCGGGTGCCCCGGAGCCATAGGCTGCGGAGTGGCGCGTGCCGGGGGCACGTAGTAGTGCTGCTGCAGCTGTGGAGTTGCGGCCACGATCTGCGGCGGCCGGACGGCGATCCGATTCGGCGGCGCCGATGACGATGGCGGTGGATTCCGAGAGGCGCTAACCATCTGAAAACGGAGGAGGATTAGAACGAGTCAAGGCCACGGTGGATGAAAAAGGACGCGGGAAGACGAAGGTAAGTAAAGGAGGACTTGTGACGGCCAAGGACACATCTTAATTAGTCGATGAGAACTCCTTTCGGGGAAGCACTCAGGCCGAGTATCGTTATTCTTTGTGGATTAAACGAAAGTGAGGGAGAGGTTTCCTCTTTCGTCGCCAAACGAGCGAGGAGGAAAATAGGAATGGTCTACTCGAAAGATCTAAGGATTCCTTGCCTTTCCTTCTCCAAAATTACCGCTGGTCTAGATTAAACGACAAAAAAAGAAGAAGATGTGGGAAAAGCAAACTTTATATGAGCCCAGATCTGCAAGCATCGCCTGTACAAGCACAAAGCTATGCGTCCGTTTGTCTTCAGAGACTAGAAGATGGCCAGGACCAGAGTGGAGCCAAAAAAGAGTAGAGCCAGAACGCTTGCTTCTTCAACCTTACAATGGCAAAAAGTGGGGAGCCCGGATCCGTAAGCATCGCTTGTTTGCTAGACCACAAAGCAGTCCTTCTATCTGTCTTCTCCACAGAAGCATATACGGACAAGAGGCAAGAAGATGGCAGGAACTCAATAAAAAAGAGTAGAGTCAACCTCCCTCGGAGCCAGAACCAGTGCTTCTTCAGCCTTACAATTTGACACGATCCTGAGGCTAACTTAGGGAAAGTAAACGGTTCGGTTCACCGAGAGGGTTTAGCCAACAATCCAACGATTCTGCGTATCTGACGAAAGAAACGACGCGAGTTGCTAAAGTCCCCCACTCTTCCATCCACTCAAATCGCAACAGATCACATAAGAAAACAGTAAAGTAGATGCGCGGAAAGACCGTTGCGGAATTAGCTTTGCAACAGGTCCGCGGGGTGGCAGCGATACTGCTGACACCTTCTTCCAGCGGTGAAACCGGGGAGCGACCTTGAAAGGTGTGATGAATCGGTCTCGCGCACTGGAATAAACCGACGGAACCCGGCCGTCCGTTGCGATAATGCGATAACGGAGCAGATAACAAGCGGCAAATTGGGTTGATCTGACGGATCTGGCCAGAGAGGACGCGGACGGAGTCCGGCGGGCCACTCATGGCCCCGGGCGCCGGAAGGCAATTAGGAGGACGCTTTTAGGGTGGGGGAAACCTTATGCAGAGCCGCACTAATATAAACAGAGACGGACAAATTGCCGCGCGATCTGACGTCCCGCGGAAGGCCGCCGTCACCCAATCACCCTCGCGCGGCCAACAATCAAACTTCGAGGGTGTCCGAGAGGCCCCTACATCGATTATGCAGATTAGAGGGGGACGCTAATGAGGCGAGTGACCACTCAAGCTGGACGGGGACGCTTCTGGAGGGACGGGAGGCAAAAACGGAAGGTGTGCAATTCCGAGAGACTCCGCCGAGCAGCCCAACGGGCAAGGAAAAAGTAGCGAAGAATCCACGGGCGATTTCAAGTCCCATTTCACCCCCTGCAGCACTCTTCCACCCCACTTGCTGCAAGGATGCGCGTTCCCTTTCAACTATGCGGTGTACGATCAGTCCAGCGCTAGGCGCGCTGTCCTTTTAAGTCTCTTTTCTTTCGCTTTGTTGGTTCTAAGCGATGTGTTTAGGGCGCGAAAATCGCACTTGAAAAACTGCCACTAATCACAGTGTGAGCACCTGCATGCAAAGTGGAGGTCACGTGAGCAACGGAGAGTGTGAAGTTGGAGGGGCAATTAGGGCTTCTTATTTTACACTATACTTATAGTGATCAAAAACCAACGGATCAGATTTTGGGACGGATCGCTTTTAGGAATATTCCTGGACATTGAGTATGTTTATAAGCCCGTGGGATGACTTCGCATGATTGATTCGTTCTATAGGATTGAAATGCATCCATTTAAGTACTTCTGACAGTTTCAAATGCTCCAAAAAATGTGTGCGTCAGTCTTGTGTACAGTTACGGTAGTGATCAGAGATGAGTTAAGGTGAGTCAAAACAGTTTGGAAAAGTACAATATACCAATGAATCATAGGATTCAGTCAACGCTCAGTTATTCAAAGGGGGAGAAACCAGCAAGATATCTTCAGGGATCCTAGCCAAGGGCATCACACTGCTTCAAAACAACAAACCATGGTCAGGGGAAGGATTTTAGAAGTTATAATATTTAACGGAATTGAGAAAGGGTACTCATATGATCCGATCGCTGTGCAACCACGTAACAATTGCAATAATTAGCAAATAAGCTTTAGTGTTGATTAGAAATTGAAAAGAGTGACTTCTACAGGTCCTTTTCTGATTATCAAAGGCGATTCCTGACTACCGTGTGTCCACCACTAATAAATCGTGTGAAACCAGGTGCAACACCGACTTGCTGACAGCTCAACGACGATCCCACGCGAATCACGAGTCTTTTTCTCCTGGAAGCTGACAGTTAGGGACAGTTGGAGGCCGTCCGACGACTCGATAATTACTCCCTAAGGTCAGCGGCGGCGACTACCGCCACACGCGATCTGTGTTTATTTATACAACGGCACGGGTCGTCCTAGATTCGCGCGCGCGCCCTCGGGCAGCAAACAACAAAGAAACGAAAGTGATCGGAGTGAAAAAAAGGAAGAAAAGAAGACGATCGAAAACGGCAGATAAGGGAAGGGGGCGAACAGGGTTCGGCGGTCGCTCATTTGCATGGCGGCGGCGAAGGAGAGCGACTATCGATCGGATCGCAAAGAAGGAGTCACGAAGTGCAAAACTTTACACGGCGCCGACAAAACATATGGAAAGAATCGCCGATCGGGGGAGAAGTCGGCACCCGGGAGGGGGAATAGGGGCAGAGAGCGGATTCAAATGGGCTAATCAGGGGTCTTCCAGTGGGCTGCGCGGTTTGAAGGTCGGAGTTTTTGCCCTGTTGGAACATGAATTCGATTGTAACGGAGCGATTGATCGACCGAAGAACAAACTGTGGTGTACATCTGTGCGAGAGGATTGTCTTAAGGACTTCGAAATGCTTTATAGCTGGAAAAGGAGCCAGCTGATGTAACTTAGGCCAATGAAAGAGGCTTTTCGAGCTTTCACAGAAGACAGAAGGTTAGGCATTGCAAGGCTCCATCTAATCGAGCTTAGATTTCGAATCCCCAAAAGGCACTTTCTCATCACGTGTTCTAAATCTTGTCAATCCTACTTGATTGCCTTACAAAAGAGAGCGGCACAAGAGGCCCGGGAACAAAAACGGAGCTAATAAAGGGGTTCTCCGCGGAAATGTTTGAAAATGTGGGTCAAAGTTTGGCATACCGCACACTACTCTAAAGAACAACGCGCTCACCAGAACAACACGAAGCCCCAACTCAAACAGAGCTTAACCCGAACCACTCGAATTACCGCGACAGGAAGCCCCGACGACTCCCGAAATAGAGTAATTCCGCAAAAAGCCCAAAACCAAACAGCGCCTCGGCTTGTTTTCGCGCCGGCTCCTTCCAGTCGACTAAGCGCGGCGTCCGGATTAGCTCGCAGGTCATCTGGAGGCAAACACCTGCCCCTGGCCCGGAGCAGCCGGAATCCTCCCGGTTGTCCCTAGCGACAAAAAACGGCGGACAGTACCGGCGCGAGCGAGCGTGGTCGCGGCGAGCTCTGTCCGGCGTCGCGAAAGGTCACCGCGGGAGGGGTGCGCCAAGGGCGCTACAGTCCCCGCCAGGGCCAAGGTGGTCGGCAGCGCTATGCACGACGGTGAAAGAGAGGAGAGCTAGTGGGAAGGATATTTGGCCAGATTTTGTTGTGGATTTGGACAAGGTGGTTCACTCAATCTATGATCCAAGCTTTTCTAGGTCATTGAGTTTGCATTTAGCCTAACTAAACAAACTAAATAAGTTAAATAGCTAATTGGACTCTACTTTTTGGTAACTAAATGATGTAACCATAATGTGGGACAGTTAAATCCATAAATTAAATCCAAAATTAAATTCTTGAGTTAAATCTGGACCCTACCAGAGATCACTTTCCCTACTGTGGTTTCCTTAATGTGTTTCATTTCATTTTCATATTGAAGATCAACTGAAAACTAAAAAGGGAAAAAAAATAAAACTATTGAAGCTTTTATTTGGCAGGAATGATTTATGTCCACTTAACAGCCTTTAACACAAGAAATGGTCCATCTTGATATCCGCTTTGAAATTGAAGATCCCCCTCCCCAATTTTTGCCAATAATTAATCATTCGTTTATTTCACATAACGGCAAATAAGAATCACAAAAGAAAAGTAAAAAAAAACTACAGTTTTCGGACAATATTTCGACTTTTCTCGTGCACAACCCAGGTGGGTGCGCGCGAGTGCTGGCACGCTGCCTGCGCGCGCGGTGCCCTCCACTCGAAGGGTGATGGACAACAATTAAGGTGCGCGATGACGGGAGCGACGAAGGGCGCGCAAAGACGGAGACGGAGATAAAGGACGACTCCGGAGGACACGTTCTTCCAGTTTAGCGGATCGGTGGAAAGTGCAAAATTGATGGAGTGCGTGACACAGAAACGACGACGTTATGCAAATGGCGGTGACAGTGGCGGCGAGTTCAAGAAAAGACCATCAGATCGGCTTGGGTCATAACTGTGAGGGTAAACAACAAGGACGGGATGAGGGGTCACTTGAACAACAATGTAAGGCGCTCGGAACAACGGTAATTTGTAATGCAAACAGAACGACCATCAGCGTCTCTTTTTTGTTTTCGGGGACCTGTTGTCCGAGTCAGGAGGGGAGAGATTTCGTCCTCTTAAGGGTTGCCCAATCTAATCGGACCCAATGGAATTACATCGACTGTTTGAACCTCTTTACTCTTGGGAGTTCCGAAGGGTCTTCTCTGATTGATAAGAAGTTGAAAACAGACTTAAAAGAACTATAGACTTGCGAAGTAAAACCAAAAAGAGCCGTTAAAGGGCGATGATTCATCCTACTGCTAGGATGGGAAGACCCGTCAAGGTGTAACGATCCCTAATTTGGTGTAATGATTCGTTACTGTGTAAACACTGACGAAATTCTTTCCCCATGAGCGAAAACGCTTTTGGTTGATTCTTTGATTCTTGGTGATGTCTCAAATAGTTGAAAGGTGATGTGTCATTAGGATATCCTAGTGCGTCAACTTAAAATAAGGATCTGGGGGAATGTATACATGTTTCAATTCTGGGGAGGAGGGACCAGTTAAACTGTCCTCAACTGTTTACCAAAAGAAATTGTGCCTATAGGCAAATAAAGACAGAGGAAGAAGGAAAAACTAGCAAGACATATTTGTGACTACAAATATCAATGCTAGCTAATTAAAGCTAATTCATCTATCGGAGTGAAGAGCTTGGGATACTTGGGATGAGCCAAACATATGGTGACCAACAACATAAAAACCACTTTGAAGACCCATGGCTTTGATCTTCTAATACGATTACGCGCACATTGTAATAGGATCTGATCGAGGTAATCCATCACTGGATGCAAGAACTGCCCGCTTTGAACAAGTGGAGCGGCTTGTCTTGGATGCATATGTTTCTGACGCTCGCGAACTTGAAAAAGCGAACAAGGAAGGACAAGGTGACTAACGGTAAACTGCCACAATGGAACACTTTTGTCAAAAAAGGAAGCAAGGCTTGTGGCTCTGTTCCTCGACTCGTGCAGGTAAATGTCACGTTTGATTCTCTTATCATTACCGATATCAGAAGCTAGAAATAATGGTGTTATTGAGGCACCTGGTTTGGTTCTCATATGGCTGCGTAATTCGCGTGGACCCAGGAATGTTCGCGTTTACACGTCCTCGCCACACATTTACAAACCCTCGAAGTTTACAGATTACAGCGGCCAGGGCACGTGTCGTTCGAGACGAGTGTTCCCCGGCTCGAAGCGATAATTTTGTTTGTAAGCACTTCGGGGATTAGAGGGCGAACGTGGAGAACAGTTGTCAGCGCGCCAGTGAGCGGTGAGGGAGTGAAAAATGGCCGCGTTCGGGAGACGAAGACGGAGCGAAGGCGAGAGCAAAGCCGACTTCGGGAATGATCTTGATTCGTAGTCCTACTATTGAGGTTTAACCACAGACTATATTTACAGGTCCTAAGCACCCAGATCCTTTTGGATAAAGCGAGCTTTTCTGGACTGCGATGTAATCCAAGTAAGAAGGATAAGTCATAGCAAAGATCACTGGAGATTGACACCGATATAGGTGTCATTCAGGGGCGTTCCTTACTGTAATCTTGTTCAAAAGAAAAAAAGAGCAACTTCAAAGGTTTAATAATTCCACTCTTAACACTTTCGAGAGGATGATGGGTTAGGATGAGGGTTTTGAGAGAGTTAAATGAAAGGCCACAATCGTCCTTCACTTCAAAACTCCATCCTTTAGACCTGGGATATGTTGTGGAAAGGAAAAATAGCCCTCTATGGAGCGAAGCAAGCCTCGACCAGAGCCCGCAATGAACTGGAACGAGAGTTTTGTAATTGAACGGTCGCAGTTAGAGGGAATCATCGCGCGAACAGGCTTATTAACAGCTGTAGGCGAGCGGGACGAAGTCCGGGTGGATCTCCGCGCGTCTTCGCATCAAACCGACAATTAAACGTCTTCTCACCGCGCAAACCTGACCGGCCTCTTGGCCCGCCGCGACCACTCAGCGCCAACTGGTCATGCCGCTTAGCGCGCGAAAAAACCCGAGATCGCAACTGGTCACTGGGTGGACCCCCGCCGCCGCCGCGAATTTGCATATTACGGGGCAGAGAGTGGTCGAAGTGAAATCGTTTACCGAGACGCGGGCGCGCATTATACAACTCGAAAGGCTCGGTTGGAAGTAGGGACACTCGAGGGACTGTAAGACGCGGGCTGAATGCGGGATGTTTATTTGCGCTGTGACAAGGCTGGGGATTAGACGAAGGAGATTAAGTGGCCGAAAGGTGATCGGCGGGCGGGCAAGGTGCTAATGGAGGAGGAGGAGGCGGTTGAGGGGCTAATTATGGGAATTGTGGGAACTGGAGGCGATCTGTTGCACAACGGGATAATTGTGGGAGGGAGCGAAGAAAAGTGGTTGTTGCGAAGGGGCGACACAAAACAGCTTGTGGGAGGAGATGATTGCTGGGAGGCTGCACCAAACTACATGGAAAAGCTGGTGATTGAGGAGGAAGCATGTCACAAATGTGGACTAGAGGTCTTAAGAATAGGAACATGAACCTTATAAGGAGGGTCTACCCTTTAGATCATTGTGTGCTAAGATTCTACTCACAAAAGTAGACGAATTTTGATCCGCACTTGTGATTCCTACTGATTGAAAACCTACTTGACTGTTAGGGATCATCTCAAGGACATTGTCCAAACTTTTGGGCACACACTTCACAGTAGTCTTCAAGGAAAAGAAGGACAAACAATGGGGCTCAAACGTTCTAATCCTTCCGTGACCACAAAATAAGGTGCAACGCAACAATAAACATCCAGGAAGCAATTATACACCGTCCCACACACAGGAGGGAAGTAGAACGCGAAGGGCTGATTCAATAAGGCATTTAAATGCGACGGAAATAAAGAACAACAACGTTGAAAACTTCTTTCCTCCATACAATGGATCCTTACGGGACTTTGTGCGACACAAAGCCAATGCTGAATACTATTGAAATAGGCGGTTGTCTTTCTCTCCGCCTGTCCACAAAGGAGGGACAGCAAGATGCGCTGGCATGGTACGATTTTTGTAATAGCACCTGTATCTTGTATTCCACCCTCAGCTTTGGCTTCCTAGCTTATTTATTCAGTAGGGTATGAGGAAACATCCGTCATAACAGGATGTTTTCAAATGGCGCACATTATCGTCCACTATCGCTACCGTATATCAATGCCGATTTCTGCTTTCAAAAGCGTTTTTGTGCCAGTAAACAGGTGTGAACGTGTAGTACACAAAAAAATCTTTTCAAGCTTGTAAAAATCGGCCGCTATTCAACTTCGGAGGTTTGATAGGGTTCTGTATTGAAGCTGAACAGTGCGAAAGGGAATAGAATGATTTAGAAGTAGATGAATAAAGTGATCAGTAATCTAGTAAACTATAGAAAACGAGTATAGAGAATTGGACAACATATATATACGATAACATTGGTAATTTCCAAGTTTGGAGGCTTACAGTCGTAAAGCCACTACTGCAAAGGAAGACCATCGACTATGCATGCGATTAGACACTTTCGGAGGTTCCTTCGATAAGAAAGAGAGGAAATAAAGGACACAGAAGAGAGTCACAAGCGAGCACCCCTAAAGGACGCCTTTAAAAGTCACCTAAGAAAGAGCAGAAGTGACTAATAGGAACGTATAAAATAAAGAGAACCACCTGAAGTCGCGTCCAATGCTGCAGCTTCAGAAGAGTCGCCCTCGCCCAGTGCTCCTATCCACGTCCACTGGGCGATTGCGCCCAACAAACAGACATTAAGCAGCTCTGGATTCCCAGCACATCCTCTTTCTTTCGAGCTTCGGCTCGCGAACGAGCAGATAATCGACGTAACTAATCCGCTGGTCATTAGACGCGGCAAAAAGCGGATCGAGTATCGGCGCGATCGCCGTGCCTCTGAGAACAATGACTCTTAATTTCAACGTCACTCCATCGTCCATTAGCAGATTCCTCAAAAAACCGGAGCTGACCCAGATGCGTGCGTTCTCCATTACGCGGGGGTCAGCGCGAGTCAACGACCAGTAAAGGGTGGAGGAGGGCGAGGGGCTACTTTACTTTGATTTGATTATTCTCGAGAATTTTTAGTAGAAAAGTGGAAAACGTACCTTCGGGACTAGCCGGACACAGTCGGAGGAGTGGATGAGCGAGACGGCGCTAGCGGAGCTCTCGCGTCGAGTCATCCTCCCCGGGAAGAAGGACCTGAAAGCAGCAGCTTCTTAGGTAGGTTCATGGGGGTTCATTGGGTACGGTCGGCGCGATTTGAATGCTGAGCGATACGCGTGTCTTCGATAGGTCCGAAATTCAGTTTCTACGGTGTTTCAGGTCGTGCTTCGCGCCATTCACGTCCGTCCCGGGGGCCATTTTGAATTTTGAATTTAATAGAATCGATCATGAAATTTTAGCGAAATTTTACCGCATTTTTCGAAAATAAGGCACATGCATAAGGACCTTCTTAAATCAAACAAAACCCTCTAAAAAATCGTAAACTCTAAACTTTGGAGGGTGCCAACCAGCTCCTTGGGTGCTTCTCCGTCACGATCACATCGACCATCCTAACGGTTCAAAGGGAAACGCGCGCGTTGTTTGCGGCGATCGATTGGCCAGGCCGACGGCCCTTTTAAGCGAGCGATCGGCGATAGCGACATGAGTCAGCCGACGATTATGAAGAAGAAGCGTTCTTTGTTTGCGCCGAAGAAAAGAAGGCGCTCGTATAGGCGGCAACAAGCCAATGGGCCCGGTTGCTGTGAAGGTAAACAGCACAAATGCTAATTTGTTGTTCGCGGATGGTTCGACGCAAAAAAGTGACGAGAGGAGGCTTTGTTTTGCTGGCTTCGTGATAAATGCATGTGGAAGTTGTTTTTGGGACGCTGGGACGGGACACGCTTTCTGCAGAGGATGATTGACGAGTGTTTTGGTGTCAAAATGGGAATGTGATGAATGGGGGGTTCTGATGATCGAATGGGGTTCACGAGAAGGTCAGCTGGCTTGGACACTTTTTTCTGGACTCTAAGGAAATCTCTTAGGAGAGCACAAAAATGAGTCCTTATGATGTTCAGGGATCATTATCGTATGACCCAAAGCTCTTTTATGGCTAATGAATTCGGTTAGGTCAGGTGATCAATCATAAATGGACATTTTGGACGTTCAAATGGTGGATGGAGGGAGCTGGATGTTCTCGCATTTAAGGTCAGTGGCAAATGACCATCTTTACAATAACATGCCATACTGATCAATGGTCAATTTAGGCGAAGTTAGGTTCCAGGCGTTTTGGCCAATGGAAGCGTCCACGATTAAATCCTCAAACAGCCTCTAATCCATCCCTTGGAATCACCCACGGAATTTGCTTTCAATCTTAAGAACCGAGTAAGAACCTTGCAGGAGCGGAGTACCCAGAACTACTTTTTAAGAACGCGTTCCCCCATTTCCGCTTCACTTCACAACCACTCGAACCACGAATGCACAGGTAACCCAGGAACCTGCACGACAAAATGCAATTTGCGCGCGAACTTCCTCGGAAAATCAACTTGAAAGACAGGTTTGCAGTCCACTTAGGAAAGTTAGGCGTTCCCTAGTGGAAAGTCGTCGGAATCGAACTCCATTAGAAACGTCGAACATGGAGGCGAACGCCGCCCAACAGGGAACGCAACGGATTAGCACTTCGGAATTTGGTTCTAATACGCTTAGAAGTGCGCCACCCCAATTCATCGCGTCATGGTCAATGGAAAAAGGCTAAAAAGAGAAAAACAGGCATATCAGAGGATCTACTGGCTTACCTGAGGAAGGTTTCACACTGGTTTGGTCATGATTGGTTCAACCTAGCCGACATAGGCATTGTATTCACACCAAATAAAATATATGAAGTGAGCCAAAAACACAATGTGAAAGGACTTAGGAAATAATTGTTATCTTTAAGGCTAATAACTTTCAGTAAAGTAGAAAGATGCTTGCTAAAACTCCTTGGAGTCATTCCTGCAGAAGGTACCGATGGTTTTGTGGAAGAACTTTGTTTTTCTTTCAGCGAAAGATCCTTCAGTTGGTGCCAATATAGTTGTGATTCATGTGTCCAAGCGGGTAAGATTCCCTATCACAGGAACATGCCTCGGAACAAGAAGACATCCCATCCACACTTTAAGGTCACCGCCATTTGAGTGCAAGGATGCTGGTTCTACTCACAAGAAAGCAGTAAAGGAAAATCGCAGAATAAAAGAAAAGAAGAATATGACCTCCTATAGAAGACAAGTAGGTGCGTGTTTTCCAAACACAACCCATACTTGAGTCAACGTCCTCCGACTATCGCGACGCAAAATGTTATTGACAAACAAGAGGAAAGAAGAAACAGGAAACGACAAATAGATCAAAATAAAGGTAACCAGGGACCAATAGCGGACCTGTTTAGGCAAAACGGGATAACGCTGCGTTTCAGCACTTCCTAAAGCTCACAAACCCAAATACCAGTAGTATCGGTAAACAAGGTCCGCCCACGGAACGCGTCCTTCCCTCCAAAGTCACCGAAAAATCGCCATTCCAGATCGGTCCAGCGGAGAACAAGGGGCGAGATGGCCGGCAAACGACCAGGTTCGAATGGGCGCAATTCAGCCGAAGTGCTGTTTGTTCAGAGAAGAGTCACGAGAGGAAGATTTTTAGGCATGCGCACACAGACGCCAACGACAAACACCTCGGAAGAAGGACGCGGAAATTGACCCGAATCGACGGCCGCGACCATTGCATAATCCGTGACGGAATTATGGGAGAGAGAGTGAAAACGACCCAGATCTCGAAGGAGGAGGCTGATCCGGATGAGTTGCAGCAGTCGACCGAGTGGAACGGCGCAAATAAGTACTTCTGGGGGCGCAAACAGGCGTCTGAACCGCGGTTTTGGCGCGAAACCAGCTGGGTGGACGGGGCTGGGAACGGCGGAGGAAGCAGTTTTTACGACGGCGCGCTGATGGACGGCGGAAACGACGCTTTCGAGTGCGTAAAGACGCGCCTTTACGACGAACGATGTGGGAATATGTGATTTACAGTCGCCGACTTCGAGGGCTAATCGCCGCTTTTTCCCGTCGCCAAGTGCTCACGAGTACATGCTTGGGCTGCGGGGGGTTGAAAGGCGTGGAAGGGTGTGGTGGCCTAGTGAGAAGGGCCGGTAAAAAACGGTTCCACAAATTTACATAACGTAGAGCATCTAACAGTACACCGAAGGAGAATGAAAGAGCTCAGGAGAAGATTGGCTAGGAAATATTTGGTGCCATTGGTGCCAAACAAAAACTGACCCTTAGAATAAATCATAAACGGACCCCTTTACCATCATGTATCAGAGTATATTGTTGTTACTGTCATTGTTTCGAGTTTCTTAAAATTGTAAAAAAAAAAAATTGAAGCTTATTAACTAACTGATTCTAAACACGATATACTCCTCGCATTTGTTACCCAAAGCCGTCAAGGCTTTTTAAATTGCGCCTACCGTTGCGTCCTGCACGGACTTAACATGCACACGATCTTCCTTAATCTCTTGTCTCTGTGGGTATGAGGCCACAGGAATGGATCCAATAGGCTGAGAGACGCTTTCTTCGGAAGTTGTGGTTCGTTAGTAGAAGGCGTTACCGAGAGTTCAGTGAGGAGTCGTTTAGTGCCATCGTATGATCTTTCACGATATCTGTCATCGAGCACAACTACTAACAGGGTTTTTGCATACGTACACTAAACACAGCTGGAACCGAACATAAAGAGGCGGGCGGGGAAAGAAGAACCCGCTAACCATGTGGGCGTTCCTAGGGACTTTAAGTGCAAAGAGCGACGGCGATAGTTATGCCTAACTATAGCGACACTTGGACAAGCGATTGGCCGTAGAAGCCACGAAGAACTAAGCCCTGTTTTTACACAATTTTTGAAGGGTTTTTTACACTTTTCCCTCTAGAAGACATTCCGAACATTCCAGAAGCAGCAAACGTGTTACCGTTGCCCTATCTGTGGATCAGCTAAAGGAAAAACGCAAAATGGATCCTTTTCGGAAGCAAAGGTCATTTGCGCGCAGCCGAAAGGTGATCTCCTAAAAGGGTGCGCAAGCCCTTCTTCACAAGAAGAGTCAAAGGACGGTGGCAAGAAGCGAAGGATGAGTCGAAGGTCGACGCTTTTCCCACAAAAGCAAACGCGCGAAGCTGTTTGTGTTTCGCGGAGGGCGACAAAGGGTCCGCGTGACTGCGCGGCGGAGTTTCCAAAAGTCGCGAGATCCATTTCAGATTAAGTGGGAGGTGGGACCGTCGCCAGGAACACTAATTTGATAATTTAATTAGACAAGGCACGTCGCACCGAAACGGAAATCGGAGTAGGATGACGGGGGAGTGCCTCCGAGGGCGTCGTGGGTGGTCGGGAGACCGGCTCTCCTGGGAATGGTCTTCCCTAATCGGAGGTCTGGTTTTCGAGGAGTAACGTGGCAAGTCGTGGGGCTGGTGTGTTTTGGTGATGCATATATATCATATCCACAAGTGGAAGAAGTTAGCTGCCGAGTTAAACCGTCACACTTTTCTATACTACACTGATCCACAAAGCAGAGCGGACTTTAAGGTACTTAAAACGATGACAGATACTTGATACTTAAGACAGATCTTACTGCTAGGAAATATGTCAGCCAGTGCCAATGGTTCCTATGCATAAATAGGTGAATAGTGCATGTTATAAGTAGAATGGTGGTCGTTATAAATTATAAGCTGCACATTTTTGTACAATTTATTTAATATACACACAAATCGAATCGCTTTCAGTCATTTGTCTTCTCAAACGTCACAATGAAAGACGCATTACAAGAAAGGAGAAAGTCCCAACAGATCAGAAGCCCTGAAATACGACACTCGGGCGAAGAAAGGAAGCTTAGCATTGAGCAAGCTTAAACTGACAGATGTATCCTGCTTTTTCCGCAAAATCGACACAGTCAGTGTAGGTGTATCTGTTCCGACTTATATCGTAGATTTCACATTTGTTGTTCTTGAGGCCGCTCCAGTATCTTGAGACTCCTGAGGACTTTGCCTTTTTGATGAAAATATCTAAAGGAGTTCGTTTGAGTGAACGGCGATAAAAACAAACTTTTCAGCTTCGTTCTATCAACTTCTGCTTCATAAAGGGAGATGGAGCCCTTAGTTTTTTCACATGATAAGAAGGCGTTCAAAAAGGCCATGGGCCGAACGATGACGCTATAGCACTTTGTTCCATTGGAGCTAAGGACGTGGTAGCCCGCAGGACAGCCAGATCTCGGGGCACGAGGGGTGGTCGTCGTCAGGGTAGCCGGTTCTAGAAGTCGAGATTTGCCCAAATGCAGAGGAGTCCTAGGAACTTACTGATCCGGTACTGAAGTGAAAAATCCGTGTCGTAGTAAGCGTTGTATGCCTCCACAACAAGGAGATTGGAAGCGGTAGCCATGGTCCTGTTAAATTGTTTCTCGCAGCAGATCTTCATTCCTTCGGGTATCCAGGTCTTCTCGAGCCCCTTGATCTTCAGTCCACCGGAAGCGCACATGTTGTCACAGTGTACGTCTCCAGTCAGATTATTGGCTCCGACGAAGGTCACCCTGTACTCGACCACTTTCCCTTCCGGGGCGGTAATGTGCCAAGTGCACCGGTAGGGATATGTAGCGTTTACTGTATTGAGATCCTTGCTCCCAGAGCCTATAACTCCGGTGCTTTCGACGGTTTGCCACGCGTCACTGGCGGCTAGAGTGTCACCACAGGTGAGCCCGCGCGTGGAAGCCTGGCGCTGGGAACAGTCGTCCCCTCCGAACCCACTGGGGCACTGGCACACTGAGCAGTTGTTGGGATTCGGTTTCCCTTCATGCTTGCACACCGTCCCCGAGTTGTTGCACCGATCTGAAAGCTGTGGCTCCACTGGACTCCAAGAGAGCAGTTCTACCGTAGCAGGAGTACAGCATGTTCATCTCGTAGACGTCACCGTACACCGGCCCTATTGCGCCACCTATGGTCATTTGATAATCAGGGTTGTTGGCGAGCATAACATAGTCGCCTTTCACCTTAGCAGCATTCCTGAAAGTTTGAACAGCATGATCAAGAGGCACAGAAGGGTCACATCCACTCTGACACAGAGTTGGAGGACAGAGATTTGGATTTGTATGTAAGGCCGAGTTGTGCGGAAAACACCCACTCGATTATCTCCCTTCCTATTGATGACGAAGGGGGGTGGCGTATAATTTCGACGAGCACTGTATAGCCAAATGTGGACTGGGACAAGCCTGCTGGGACAAGCCGAGAGATAAAAGCTGTTGGGCCAAGCCCATATAAAGGGGAAACTGAATAGGTACCGGCGACCATGATCCCTCAAAAGAAATTACTATTGACAGCCCTGGAACCCTGGAAAAAGGTTTCTGATCTTCCACGCTTACGTGGCACCGTAATGCATGATCCCTCCGAAGTCGTATTGTTTGCCGTAGTTATCGTTCTCCTCCTTGTCAGTTTTCCTGACATCGGAAAGCCTGGTAGCCTAAAAGATCTGATGTACATCTTGTTGCTCCATCCAATCATATTTCCTACGTTTATTTTGTCCAAATCGACATATATGTACTTATCCCTGTCCCAGCGACTTTGCTCGTGCTCAAAGCCAAGAGCATGGGCTATCTCGTGTGTTGCAGTATTGAACTGAAGTAGGACTATAGTTATTTAACGCCCTCTATTGTGACTTGCCGTGTCGCAACCGTTCGGCTGGAGGCTGATATCTTGTGACTCAGCGCCAGATGAATTACGACCAAGATCACTGTAGCATCCTTCGCCGGGGAAGAACCTGAGGACGGGTTTAACTGGCGAGTTTCTTATGGTTTTCGTCTCGTAGAAGCATATGCAAGTGTTCTCCCGCCAGAACTTAATAGCCGCGCGGACTATGTCGCGGGTTTTCTGATCTTAAGCACAAGGACGGTTGGTGATCCCTCACTTAATCCCTCACTCACTCAATTTCTTGTCAAAGGTGTAGTACACTCCATCGGTCCAGAGACTCTTAGGAAAAACGCCTTTCTGCTGAACCGCTTGTCGTTTGGATCGGTGCCCCTCACTGTCCACACCGAAGTAGTGGCGCGCCTCGTCGCTAAGAAGATATGTTTAGATCTTCTACGTTCTGTGGAGACTTACGGCGTCATGACAATGTCTCCTTCGACGAGGACCTCGTCCAAGCCACTGCGCATGTTAATCTCAGTGATGCTGGGAGGGTCGCCACCGGGGAGGGGTCTAATGCTCTTCTTCAGCTCCTGAAGCACACAAACATCTCCACGGAACCTCCCCTGTGCTCTGACCTCGACGTACTCCTTGGCCTTGTTGATAGCGAAGCTGTTCTGCTCGTAGATCCGCGCGTTTTCCTGCCTGATTCTTTCCGCGACCTTCACTCTGTTCTCGGCTATGATTCTGGCAACCTCGTCGACGTCCTCGGGCGACATGCCGGAGACCTAGATGAGTAGAAGCAAACGATTGGTCGTCTCAGGTTACCGTCTTCCAGAGCTCCTTGCCTCTTAGAGGCGCTCCGTCGGGACCCAAACGGTCCCTGTCGTTGGGAGAGCAGAACACCGAAGCCAGTGAGCAGCACAGAATCGCTAGTAGACGCATCTCTGGATAGGACGTGCTTGAATGGGTATTTGTGTGGTTGCCAACGCCGTCCTCACTCGCACTTTTATCAGTCAGCTACCTATTATTTGTAGGAGACAAACTCTGTATGTCCTATTAATACGAATGTTGACGACTTGAGTTCCCCCATCTAGTACTTTTCTCATCTTTTGGACAAATACTTGGGAAACATTTACGGCAGTACAAACTATGCTATTTTTAGTATGCTATCCCTCCGATTTGATTTCTGACGACGCCAAGTAGAAAAATATGAAATAATATTATGAACTGAAGTAAAACGTCTTCCATTGGCGATCGGTAGCGATCTGTTATAACCGGCACACATTGGACGAACACTTGTGAAACATCAGCATCAGTTTATGGGTGAAGCCGACGAGTCGGATGGAAAACATTGATGTGAATCGGTACCTGTCTCAGTTCTGAAGTCTCTTTCTGTTCGACTGGGAAGGTTCCAGAGACAGAGAGAAGGCGCACGTGACTGATCTTTCGGATCTTTGAAAGACATCAACATCAGGTATAGCTATCTTTACTTTAGTACTATGCTACCCTCAGCTGTTTTCATGTCTGGTAGCGATATACAGGGTAAAGTACGGAAATATGAAATAATATTACGCACTGAAGTGCTCGCCGACTACGCGTTTGATTCCTGTACGACGCACCAGATTGATCGCGCGTCCAGCTTGTGTCAAAGCAAAGAGTATCCGGTCGAAGGAGATCGGCTCTCTCAGCCATTCGTCGTCATCTACGGACATTTTAACAAAAATATTGTAAGTTTGCTATCTACCGTAACAATCCAGATGACCTTCCACCTTGCAATCCGATGAGTATGATATCCGCGCCAAGTCCATGGAACATCCGAGGCGGGCAGCCCCGTCCCAGCACATATCGTGTAAGGCGCAACAACTAAATAATACAATTGCGGTGAAAGAGCTGCAACTTTTTATAGAACTAACCGCTCTAAGTCGTCCGTGGTGAAGTTATTCATTAGTAGAAAGCTCGTTTGCCACGCGAGCGGTCCAATTGGACTCCAGGCCGATGCACCAGATGGATCGGGTGAGCATCCGTGATTGCCATGTAAAGGCAGCAAAGTTAGGCATTTAAAAACGAAAAAACGGACAACTCCGGGGAGAACTACAAGATCGGAGCGGGTCGGGGATGCCAAGTCCATATCCGAGGCGCGCGACTCTTCCCAGCGCACGTCGTGCAAGGCGCAGCTACTGTTTTTGCGATGAAAGAGCTACAAAATTGGATTGTCCTGTTTCCATCACCAGTGTTTCTTCTTTACTTACCGTAAGTAAGGTTGAGGACCACGACGGACCAAGACTTTCATTGTCAGGGTATGCCTACAAAGTCTTTTAAGCAGATTTCACGGGCGGAGTTTATTTTGGTTGCATAGCCAGACGATTGATTCACCGTCTGGCCCAAATGCCTGTCATGGGTAAGGATCCAGTTGTTTTAACTAAAAAGAAGAGCAGAAAGGGTGAGGAGGGGACAGTTCTGACTTACTTAAGGTTGCAAAAGTAGCTCGATGGGGTACCGACGGGGTTGGCGTCCGAGAGGCTCTCTGGAAAAGATGGATATATGATCAGGCCAATTGAATCTTGGTTTGCGTGCAGCTTGTTCGATGCTTAGAACTGTTGTCACCTAAGGAGCAGTAGGCGACCGTTTGCCACGCGAGCGGTCCATTTGCACTCCAGGGTGATGCACCAGATGGATGAACCAGACGAAAAATTACTTGGAAAAGAATCAATAAATTTTAAATAAACTTAGTTTTTGGTATTGTGGTATATTTTCGGTATATCAAGTCTTTTAAGCAGATTTCACGGGTGGAGTTTATTTGGATTGCATAGCTAAACGACTGATTCACCGTCTAGCCCAAATGCCTGCCATGGGTAAGGAGCGAGTTGTTTTAACTAAAAATAAAATCAGAAAGGGTGACGGGGGGATAATGGTGGCTTACGAAAGGTTGTAGAAGTAGCTCGATGGGGTGCCGATGGGGATGGTGTCTGAGCGCCTCTGAACAGGACGGAAAAAATGGATATATAACCATATATAACCAATTCATTATTAAAAAAACACGCGAAGAGTGCCGATCGATAAGCTGAGACGCGCTACAGTGAGGGTGATTCAAGTGAGCGCTCGGAGGAGCTGCGTCACCCCCTGCTCAGAAGTGCCGTCGGCTTTAGGATCGTGTTTCCAATCAGGCTAACAATTTAGTTTACATAGAGAAAGTGCCAAAACAGAGGGCATTCTTCAAAGCGATTTGGAAATGTGTGCCAATAAAGAGATTCTCTCACTTTCTAGGACGCGCCATTCGGACAGTTCAAACTACAGAACGACACTAAAGCACAAAAACAACGTTTGCCACAGGAGACGTGGTTTCGTTTCTTCGGATAGTTAGTTGTTTCTGTAAGAATCGTAGGATCAAGGTTCTCCGATAGCGCAAATTAATAAATTAATCAATAAAAAAATTAATAAATTTTCCGATAGCGTGTGACTCTTTGAAGACGGCACTTCAAAGTACAGAATCGTACAGAAAAAATAAGCAGGACAACATAGGAGAAAGGGTCCCGGGTTGCAAGTGTCAGCATCATAAAATCAAGAACTCTAAAGATAGGAATATAATATTGGATTGGTGCAGTGAAATATTCCATCAGTTATCCAATAGCCAAATAATCCGATATCCGGGTGCTTTTTGCATTCGTATATCCGAAATCCGCTATCCAAATCTAAACAAAATTATGCGCACATCCCTGATTGCGATAATGCCGCGAAATCGCGCCAACGAAAGGGCAATGTAATGTTGTTTCTAAAAATGCTGCTGGCGCCGTTGCTCCGCCCGCAAAACGGAATAGTAAATTCATTCGACTTAGCGAACGGTTGCCTATTGCCCTTCTCTCCTTCGACGCGTACTCTTTGATAAGTTCACCCCGATCCATCTGGTGCATCGGCCTGGAGTCCAATTGGATCGCATGGCAAACGAGTTTTCTACTAGTGAATCACTTCACCACTGCTGCCGACGGACGACTTAGAGCGGTTAGTTCTATAACATTTTCTTTCACCGCAATTGTATTATTTAGTTGCTGCGCCTTGCACGATATGTGCTGAGAGGGGGTCGGATGTTCTGTCGCGATCCCCGATTCGCCAGCAAACCGTCACTCACGCCGAGCCGATCCCGGCTAGTGCGCTCCCCCAACGAAGGGAGACTCTAAACGCACACCACCACGCATTTATCACAAAACTTGGCATGGATTTCGTACTCCTTGAATCGCCTGATGAAAAGCCATCTGCATTCTCCAAGCCATCTGATAAGCTGTTCAGCGTGGACCACTCCACCATCGGTTCATCAACACAGTTCTGTTTCTGTGGACAGTTGGACACTGTTCTCGGCGTGGCTTTTTCTCTAATACTCATCTTAATGGCTGTTTCTGCGGCCGATCAACCAACCAGGGAACGCCGACGGACGACTTAGAGCGGTTAGTTCTATAACATTTTCTTTCACCGCAATTGTATTATTTAGTTGCTGCGCCTTACACGATATCTGCCGAGAGGGAGTCGCCCACCTCGGATGTTCCATGGATATTCACACCTTATCTACATGGAATAAGTAATAACACAGCAAAGGGATATAGTTAGGAATATGGCTAATACATAGGGTTGCATAGGGTCAAGGTACAGTGCCGGTCAAAACTTTAGGACACCCCCCTTCATCGTCAGTTTCAGCAACTTTCAGATCGTTTTGGGGAAAACGACCGATACCACGTTAAAGAGCATGGCCAAAAACATATAATCGATTGAGAAACAAAAATTAGCTGAAAGTTGCTGAAACTGACGATGAAGGGGGGTGTCCTAAAGTTTTGACCGGCACTGTACAAAATACGCTTAAATAAAACTATGACCGGATTACAACTTACGCTGCTCATCCAATGTGTGGCACATTCTCAAAGTGAGTGATTTGAATTGGCGACTTGCAAATTTGAATTCGGACACTGTCAGTTTCCAGTCCGGCTGATAGTAGCGATTTTGTGGACATGCATTCTCAGAGGTGCTACTTTAAACAGGCCTGACTGTTTCGACTCAGAAGTGCCTCCTGCCCGCTGTTGAAGTGTTATCGACAAAAGGACCACTGGACAGTCCAAACTACAGAACGACACCAAAGTACAAAAACAACGATCGCCATAGAGGATGTGGCGCCGGTCTGCTTTGACTCTGAAGTGCCTCCTGCTGTTGATCGCCAAAAAAGAAATACTAATCTGGCGACGTCTGCCGGGGTGTCGTTTTCCACCGCGAGGCGTCCTCTCCTTCGCAGTTCCCTCTTCCGCGGCCCCGTCGCGCGCCTCTTCCGATCGCGCGCCGTCACCATCCCGTCACTCTCTGTTATGGCCGTGTGGCAATAAAACGCCGTTCTTGCGAAACAAGGCAGTTGCTGACCGTTCTTTTTGCATTAGTCCACTGTTTATTTATTTCGCTAGAAGCTGTCCGTCACTCATGGCGACGCGTTCTCATGAAGTCCAAGGAGATCTTGTCGCTTTTTATATTTTGTTTTATTAAATCTAATTTTATGGGCGTCAACATATTATGTTTTTTTTTCCCAGACCTAAAGTTGAACTGAGCACCGCGCTTCTTTAGCGTCTCCGCTTTGTCGTTCTCTCTCTTCATTCGCTCTCCTCCATCTGCTCAAAGTTGAGATTTCTTGTTGATTAGAGATTAAGCTACTTTGGAGCCGAGCGCCGTCACCATCCCGTCACTCTCCGTGTGGCAATAAAACGCCGTTCTTGCAATTTCTGGTCTTGAGTGACCACGAGTGAGAGTTTTACAAGTCCGATTACAAAACTTTGTGCTTGCGTTATCCCTTGGATTATCACCGGCATCATCGGTGCTACTTCGCCTTGTGATACGTCGCTTCGGCTTCATTTCCGTCTTTTTCAGAGCCCCTCAAACGCCATCCCCGTCGGCACCCCATCGAGCTACTTCTGCAACCCTTCGTAAGTCACCACTGTACCCACCTTACTCCTTCTGGTCTTCTTTTCAGTAAAACCAACTTTGCGAAGGGATCCTCCGAATTGGAGCGAGATCTCGATCTAAACCGTCTCCTCGCATGCTTTTAAAGACCAGGCATCTTAGACACTTCTTCAACCTTTAGTAAGTGTTCACACTCCCATCCTCACCCTTTCTGCTCTTCTTTTTAGTTAAAACAACTCGATCCTTACCATTGGATCCATGGAAAGTGCTCTTCTTCAAACCAAAGAAGAGTGAAGATGAACTCGAGGAGGTCCGGATTCATGCAAACTTATCCGTGATAGATTGGACAGCTGTGGAACACTCTGAAAAAGTCAAGAAAGTGAAACTCCACGCTGCCCTGAAACAGGAGCATTTATTGTAAGTTTCACACCAAAAATCACGTCATCCTCACTGCTTTGCAGCGGCGCATAACAGCCATAATGACCACAGCTTCCGTTTCCATCACCATCTCCAGGGCTCAAGCCAGCCGGCAGTGTTGATCCCAGCTCACATCGAGAGCAGTCGCTCCTCATCCCCCGCCGCCCCATCTCCAGAGAGTTCCTCCCCCCCACACGGCTCCGCTACACCCCCTGTTACCCCTTATTAGTCACCACCTATAATATCCCCCTGTAATACAGATATGGACTGGAAATACGAAAGTCCTCCTTAATCTTCTCCCCATTTTTTATTGTGGCCCATCACGTCACTATTTCGGATGCCGTTCATAGTTATTTTGATACTGGGAGAAAAACATTTTCCCAGATTCGGAAATCTTCCATATGGTGACTCACCGGTCATCTGCCACCCGTCCCTTCTCTCCTCCGCCCGGCCCTTCATTTGTGACCCGCGTCTCCATTGTATTCCTTTTACTCTTTCGTAGTTCATATCTTTTCTCATTCCTTTCTATTAATTCTGTTCAGTAAAGATATTTGAATCAGAATACCGCGCGGCACCCACTCAACTGGGAAAGTGGTGAGCAACCAGAGAAGTTCGGCACCGGCGAAGCATGTCCACGCACGACAGCTGCAGTCCTTACCGCCGCTCCCGCAAGTCGCCGACCGACAGTCTTGATCCCAGCTCACTTAGAAAGCAGGCGCCCCCAAATCCGCCATCGCCCCGTCTCCAGAGAGTCCCCACTTACCCTTCACTCACCACCGGCTTCGACACCTCCTCTGTAATACACACTCTCTCTCTCTCTGTAATAAACGTATGGTCCGGGCTAACGTGAATTGCTTCGCCACATCTCAATATTAATTGGGACCCGGATCCCATTAACAAGAGGAACACGGGTTGGCCCGCAACGGCCACCAAATGCGCTACACCCATGCAAAGCCACTCAATACCACCACAAACGGGGTTGAGGCTATAACCCCATCGTTGCAAAAACATTTGGCCAAAAACAAAATCACGAGTCCTTTCAGCTTTATTCTGGTACAATTAAGATAACAAACCAATGATTGGATGCATTTAATGCATTAATCAAATATAAGAACTACATTTTCGTGATTCCGGCTTGTTCCATTCAACCTACTACGGTACAAGTAGACGACGTATATCTTGCTGCTTAGGTCGACAGAGTAAAATGTGGTAGCCAAACCCGTAATGTGACGACAAATGCAGTTGGTAAAGTACAGAAAAGGGAAGGAAAATTTAGTTAAGAAGGTCAAACGTGGCATTACCTTGTAAGCGACTCGCATCGCATTAGGTGTGATCACAATATTTCTAGCCAAGAAAGAACGCATTCCTTCGAACATTCAAAGTCAGGCAAAGGCTAGCGACGAACCTATCATCATGGACCGCGTTCCGCTGATCTTCGTTGAATCCGTGACCCGAAACTCTTCACTCGCCACATCTCAAGGATTGCAGCAACTGTCTTCGGCCTGGGGACATGTGGGAGAAGTCCAAACGAAGCACAGCGGTTGCTTACTGCTGATGTTCGCGGAGAATAGAGAAAGGGAATGGAGCCTGCATTATAAGATGAAGGGCTTTCGCCACATCAAATCAAGGAAGCTTTCCCGGGAAGTTGTAAAAGAAATGGCAAAGAGCATAACATCCATTAAATATGACCTCATTCATTATGACGATGTTGACGAGTCGTGGAGCAGCATCAATCCCGACGACGTCGTCCTACCTCAGCTTCTAGCGGACTTGGATGCTCCGGAAAAGAGGCTAGATCTAATAGTCCTCGCAATCGCCATGGAGGACCCAGAACACATAGAGCTCCGTTCGAAGTATTCGAATCTGTTCAGAAGTTTCACTTCGGTGACGTTGCAATGCTTCGACAACACCCAGCTCATGGAGGATACGATTTCCGAGCCAAGGGTGCGCTCTGTCCAGAGCTGGGACACATCAAACAGAGATCGACCGAATAGCTTCTGGCTGGACTACTTCTTCTCCGAGCAATGCATGAGTCTCTCCGTCAAATTCAAGGACTTTGGCGTATTTCTGGGAGCTGTCGACCGCTGGCAGAAGATGGACCCTCGGACTCTGAAGTACACCAAGATATTGAGTGGAAGTACAGAATACATCAAGTCGCACGTCACAGGAGCACTTTTTGATAGCGCAAAAATAAGGACGATCGACATGAAGGCCGAAGCAGCGCTCCTCGAGAAGGTGAGGGGAAAGGTTGGAAGGCACAGGATCATCGCATCCCTTCATTGCATTGACCACCCTGTCGACCCAAAAAGCAAGATCTACGTCGTGGTCTGCAAGGACAGAAAGAATTACTATCTTGAATATAATGGTGGCGATATCTCTCGGGGCTACCTGTATTATAACATTGTTCTTGTATTTGATTAGATGCATTTGTTTTTTACAATAAAACTGGTGACAATCTTGGCATCTTGGCACGTATCTTAGAAGGCTCACTAGCACGGATCCATATCGCTCAGATAGATAGAGCGATATGGATGCAGTACCTACTTGCAGTACCTGCAGAGGAAAATGCGGTAGATAAACCCGCATAACAGCAATGGAGTTTTAGTGACACCTACAGTGCATCTAGGAAACGAACAAGAAGAGCATAGATCCTCGCTACAAGCTGGATTCAACCGCGGTTGCCAGAGTCGGGCTCTTCTGGTACTTCTTTGTCGTTTTCTTCGCCTCCGCATCCTTCTCCTTGGCCCTGAAACTTCAGTGTACTTCAGAAATCCATCACAGTCAACCTCAAGTCTCTCCCCGTCGGCTCCCAGTCGTAGAAGTCGTCGTAGGAGAAACCGCCCGGGAGACAGCTCCTCAGCAGCTCCTGCACTCGGTCGTAGTTCACCGCGTCGTCATACTGTAGTCCGCGAAGGTACTCCACGCATTCGGTCAGTGGCGCCGGCAGCCCTCGGCACAGTTCCGCGCTGCTCACCTTCCGCTTCTTCCTACGGACCGCGGCCAAGCCTTCGTTCCGGGCCCAGGGGAGCGCGCCGGTGCCCAGCTCCACCAACGCGTACATCCAAGAGATGAGGTCGTCCGCCGCGCCGCACTCCTTGCCGCGTAAAGCCCGTTCCGATGCGTAGCGGATGGTTCCGCAGAAGCCGGGATCCGCCCGTGCAGGGATCCACTCTCCCTTTCGGTTCACCAGTCGCCGACACATGCCTGAAAGAAGCTGATTGCGTTAGAGTCCCTCAAAGTCATATGCAAGAAGAAACAGGCAGAAAAGTGCGTCCTCAGGAATGACCCAAGCTAAGCAGATCGCGGCGATCTTGACGAAAGATCTTAAAGAAATGGTGACAGTCAGAATTCCTCCAAGAGCCGCTAGTTCTTCGGATCGTTTTCCTCTGTTCACAACCAAAGAAGTTGTTTGCAGATGAAAATTGGAGATTATTGGATTGGAGTCCCTCAAAGCCATATGCAAAAAGCGAAGAGAAGATAAGAGCGACTTAAGCCAAGTAGATCGCGGAGTGGATCTTGGTCACATCATGGATCAAAGAAAAAGCTTTACCAAAGTCGATGAGGTAGATCGTCTTGCGGTCGCCTTCTCGGTATCCGATGCAGCAGTTCGACGGCTTAATGTCACGATGGATGTAGTGGAGTTTGTGGAGCGTCTCCAGGGCGACCACGATCTGAAACAGAGCATTCCACAACTATAAATCTACTCCTAAAGAAGGCCTACCTGTTGGGCCACTCGAAAAAGCGTCATAGTGGAGAACTTCTTCTCGAGCTTCCACCATAGGGTCGACAGGTTTTGGCCGAGCAGCTCCATGATGAGGAAGGCACAGCCGTTCTCCATCTTCCCGGAGGCGAGGAGCGTTGGGAAGTGGCGTCTTCCACGGAGCTCCTCCAGCACCTTCCGCTCGAAGACGAGCCGACGGGGGTCATGCACTGCCTTGTCCTTGTAGGCCTCTTCCACCTTGATCGCCACTTCTCTTCTCTTCAGGCTGTCACTACCTCTGGAACACAGAAGATTAGCGTTAAAATACAGAATTCGACTGCCTACCTGAAGATCTGCCCGTAGGCACCGGAGCCAATGCGGTGATAGGCGGTGAACCTTGAGTGGAGCTGTGCTCCAAAGGGGATAAAGCGATTCTCGATCCGACCGCTGTGGCATTGCATCTTCGACGATGGTTCCTTCTCGGGAATGAAGAGGCTTGGACCGATTTACTCCGCTAAGAGGACTTTGAATGACGACTTTGGTGTCTGCGAGACGACTGCTCCAAAGGGGATAAAGCGATTCTCGATCCGTAGGAAGAAGCGGAAGGTGAGCAGCGCGGAACTGTGCCGAGGGCTGCCGGCGCCACTGACGGACTGCGTGGAGTACCTTCGCGGACTACAGTATGACGACGCGGTGAACTACGACCGAGTGCAGGAGCTGCTGAGGAGCTGTCTCCCGGGCGGCTTCTCCTACGACGACCCCTACGACTGGGAGCCGACGGCGAAAGACTTGAGGTTGCCTGGGATGGATTTCTGAAGTACACTGGAGTTTCGGGGCTAAGGAGAAGGATGCGGAGGCGAAGAAAACGACAAAGAAGGACCAGAAGAGCCCGACTCTGGTAACCGCGGTTGAATCCAGCTTGTAGCGAGGATCTACTCTTCTTGTTTGTTTTCTAGATGTACTGTAGGTGTCACTAAAACTTCACGGTTGTCAGTAGCCCCATTGTAACCCGTTTCGAGCAATTGTTTGCCATTCTTAAGTTTCCACCGCCTGACGATTGTCTTTGGTAAGGCGTATTTGATCGTGTCACTCTGTGATCCTCGCCTGCATTAAGGCCTTTGCTACCTAAAACGTGATATAATTGTATTCTTGCTAAACACTGCTTCCGTTTGCCAGTTTGAAGGTCAATAGTAGAGAAGACGGCGCTTATCAAATGCTGAGAAAATGTAAGAATACGTATTTCAAGATCACACTGTCTTGCTTCAGCGATATGAGTAGAAGCACTGGGTCTCATATTCCACTCTTTAGCTTCTTACCTATTCCACCTGCATCCTTCTGCCTTGTCCATTCCCCATTTGTGACTCCAGCCCACTAGATCTTACGTGGAACGCCTCCTCCAGCGGCAGATAAAGAGATGCATTGGGGCTCTATGAGGTCCCTCAGTAATAAAAACAGAGCCAATTGGTCATTTCCGTTTTTTCGGCACTCCAGTTCAAATAAGGGGGACGGGGCCTAACGTCAGCTCATGTTTGCATAAGACTGTCTTCTGCTCTGGCCTCTGCTAAACCAACACCGTTCTTGCGCAACGCATCACCTGTCACATATCATCCGGAGCAGGAAATTGACTCCCTTCTATGTTTTGTGACGTTAAAATCTATTGGTTTGAGGGCTCAGAAGCGTGATCGACTATCAGGAAGGTCCTATTGACTCAATAAATGTATTTACAAATTCGCTGCCTATGACGTGCCCACCACAACTTTGATCTCAGCTCCATCCGGTGACCTTGGTCCTTCTTGTTTTCTGTTGTGGTCAGTCGGCTCCTAGACCGGGATCGCCGAGTTGCAACTGTGCGCCACGGGCTCCGCTAATCCTCTCTGCATAATCGGAGCGCCACTTCCTAACGAACCCTCCCCCGGGGCGCCCTCTGACTCACCCTCAACCTTATCGGCGACCGTTCCTTAAGACGCCCGCGGTCGCGGTCTCCGAACGGTTCCGTGGCGGCCAGATGACTCAGCTCGGACGGCCGGGTACTTCGCGTCCGAAGCCACGTCGCCGGCGACGCCATGAATATGGATGCGCCGGAATTTCGTCCTTCGAGCGATCGGATTATCGATTCGATTTTCGGCCTTCGCGCGGCGATCCGCGAGTTCGGCGCAAAGCGGTCAGCCGCGCTTCGCTTATCGGCGCCTTTGTTTGCCCAGTTGCTCATCGCGCTCCTCCTCTCGCTCCGTTTTTCTCGCGGCGCCCCTCTGATAACCAAATTGGAGTTGCAGCGCGATGAAGGACTGCTGCTCGTTCACGGGCGTCTCCAACCTCGGCCAGGTCTTCGCCGTCAACCACTTCGGGAAGTACCTCCTCTTCGCGTGAGTGTCTCCTCCGTCTTTCAGGTCCCTCCTGTAGAGCTAAGAAATTTCCTGTGCTCCAATTCCACTTTTGCAGTTTTATTTCTTGTTTGGTTTAGTTAGAATTCTAGTGTGCCTGTTTTCTGTGTCCCTGCAAGGATTGATCGTTCCAAAAGAACCAGTTTTATGGCTCAATTCTTCTTTTTATGTTGGTTTGTTGGAGCTCAACTTGATAAGAGCACTTCCTGTTCTTTCTCAACCAAACCCCATATAGATTATTTTAAGGCAATACAGTTTTACAGCTCATTTTCTTTGCTTTGCTTCAAACCGTCCTGCTTACTCGAACTAAAAACGGCTCCAGAGCCTCTATTTGAATTATAACCAATTTTAACACTTCTTTTCTATATTTTCTAAGAGTCCCATTACCACCCAATGTTCCGTGATATGCAACTCTACCTCTCCCGTTCAGAAAGGCCAAACAGCGATTCTACTACTTCCATACGGAGCGCCTGGAGGAACACTGCGACTTGGACCTCGTCGACCTGCATGGAATCCACGCGACTGACGCTGTAAGTCGTTCTAAGGCTTTTGTTTTGTTCAATGGATCTTTGTTTTTAATAATTTCATTTTTGGGAGCGCAACATTTACAACCATTTTTCTCGCTTTGACTTGCCACACCTTTGAGAGTTGCGAGAAGATAAGAGCAGTGGTATTGCTTCTGTGGAGAGGAGTGGGATGCTCAGATACAGAACTGTCGGAGAGCCACAGAATTGATTTCAAAAAGAGTCAGGACAGAAAATATGAGGGGAGCGGGGTTCTCCAAAGGGACCATCATAATGCTCTGTGGGTTTCTTGAATGGCATAGTATGAGTCACTGCCTCTGGTAAACCTTGGCTGAAGGGGTGATGACGTTTATAGCATTAACAACATCCTCCTTCAAAGGATCGCCAATTTCCAGCCACCGCAAAAACCTTTTTTACCTTTCCTCTTCTCGGAGAAGGTCCCTCTCCGTCAGCTGTACCCACTAGGAACACACTTCTCCCCAGCCATCGATCGGTGCCCGAACGCCGATGCACTTTTATCACTGCTATCACCTCCTAATCGGGATTCCGGTTTCCGGGTTTTGAAAACGTTTGTCGCCTTCTTCAGAGCGACAAGGACAACACCTCTTAGTTTTTTTGTAGCAAGCTAACATCCATCTCCTCGATTCAGATCTTCGACATCGTCTTCGTCGACGACATCAACCTACTCGTCGTCCTCCGCCACGAACGCTCCGACCGGCTCTACTTCTCGAGGGCGCACGTCGACCTCAAGGCCAAAGTGGTCCGCGTGGACGACCCTCCCGTCGACACGAAGATCACCGTCCGGTCCAAGGGCTTCAAGACGTGCCTGGTGGAGGACGAATGCGGGCCCGTGCTCCTTTCTTTTCCTCTCAGGATCCAGGAGAAGTCGGTCATCGAGCTCGTCCACCTGGGTAGCTACTTCGAGCAGGAAGAGCGCGAAGTGCCCCCACTGATCACGATCCCCATCAAGAACCTGAAAGTCAACAACGCCGATAGTAAGTCTCCTACAGCTGTCCCTGGACAATCCTACCTTCTTGCAGCCATCTGGTGTGACCCATTCATCTCGCGGAACCACCTCTACTTCTTCAGCCACTTCGACAACCTGATGCTGACGGTCAAGCTGGACGGGCCCAAGAGCTCTGGGGAAGGGCCCTGCAGCGACCTGGCCAGAGTGGTGCGGACGAAGCCAACGGCCACCGGGGAGCCGCGCTACAACCAGCAGCACAAGCAGTTCCTTGTGTTTGACGACCACCTCCTGGTCTACCTTTACCGGACCAGCTACCAACGACCACAGATGTGGAAGCTCCAGCTTGGGAGCCTCGAGTGGACGCAACTACCACTAGGGCTCAGCCACCACTACCCCACGAGCTACGTCAGATTCCGACGTCATCAGGATTCGCTGTACCTCCACGGGGACTGCGAGCGCAGTGGCTGCGCTGAAAGATCGCACCTTTACAAGTTCGACCCCACGGAGGAGCACGATGGATCGGTGAGTCTTTTCCAGAAGATAGGCTTTCTTGGACAGTTTTGAGGGTGTAATGTTGGGTTATAGTTCCGCTTGCTCGGAGGAAAGGTCTAAACAGGATAACCTACAAATGTAAAGTCAAAATTAGCCAGAAACTCACGTAAGCCACCATAATCTGCCCTTGTCACTTCACACCTGCACTCCGCACGTGACCAGAAACACAAGAAGCTTATCTCCCACAGTCTCAGTCCATCCCTTCCAGGTCGATCACAAGTCTTCCCTGGCCACTCCCAAGGGTTCTTCTTCCAACCTCAAGAAGTCCGGCAGTCTCAGCTCTCTCTTCCACCTAAGCCTCTTCTCCTCGCCCCTCTCCGCAGCCCCCTCCGAGGACTCCAAACCCAAGGCGTTCCTCCAGAGCGCCGGGAAGTCGTCCACGCCCACGCGCTACATGAAGTACCGGAAGACGCGTCCTTCGGTGAGTCGTCTTCCCGTGTTTGAGTTCCACAAAAGGATGTGCAAACAGCCGTAAACCCTCGTTTGCCTGTCCTTAACGGTTTCTCGTTTCAGAGCGTCGCTTCGACGTCCACTCTCTCCAGTCTATCCTCTTCCTCCAGTGTGCCCTCCTTCAACAGCTATGGTAAGTGGAGGAGGCGGAGTTTTAGTGTCCCTGGAGGCTTGGATTTTGGTTATCCAAAGAGTCCCGGCTTTTCTGGTCAACTTATATCCACTTCGGAACACTCCACCTCTTAGAAGATTGCCATCAGCCCTGGCTAGCTACAGTATACCCAATTAGCGACTACGTGAGCTCGGCCCCCTTCGCCTAATCAATATGGAAACTATTTGGAACCTGTTGACGTCGCGACTTATTTTGTATTCAAAAACGCAGCGGAGATTATCCCGCGATGCCATTTCTGTACGCGGGCGATTAGAGCGCCGGCGCCCTCCCCCGGAGCGTTCCATTCGTGCGCCCCCCGCCCGCCGTCGCCGTCGCTTTGTTTCGGTCTTGACACCTCGAGGAGCGGCCGCGCCCCCTTCCTAACGCGTCTTCTTTGCAGCGGCGACCAACTGGAGCAGACAGATGGCCTTCCAGGGCGCGGAGCAGCACGAGGTCAGCGAGCAGATCAAGAAGGCTCTGGACATGGGCTTCAAGGAGGAGCACATCATGGCGGCGTTCGACGCGAATTCGGGCCGCAGCACGGTGAGTCACTTCTTCGAGGGAACCAATGTCGCCGAAACAAAGGGTCCTTTTGACGTGATAAGGTTGTCCTTCTTTGGGCTTTTTCGAGTCTTCAAGGAGGAAGCGACAGGTGAACCGCTGGAACTTGCGGTGAAACAAAGGTCGCCTATTGGATTAGCATTTAATTTTGCACTTCCAAATTTAATCCTTGTTTTTAACAGCCATTGCTCCTATGGGATCATAAGTGCCGCACTACCCTCATCCGGTCCAATTTTAGTGCCCTTTGTTTGTTCCTATTAATCCTACCGTATTCTCCGTGGTATTCTCTCTTTGCTTACTACTTTGGAGCCTGGATCAAATTCTCCAAGACTTTCTCATATGACTCCAGGCTCTCCCAAGCACTTTGCAAAAATTAGGAGGATCAAACTTTCTCTCTTAGCGACTCAAGTGTACCTTGTAACACTCTAAAAAGAAACACGAATGTAGTCCCCAAAATTGTATTTTCATAGCGCCTATAATCAGGTTAAGCATGCACCCCACTTAATAGGGCGACACAATCGGAGTTCAGTTCGCACGGACTTCCTAACCACTTGTACACAGCAGCAAACAACTCGAACAAAGGTCCTTTTCGGCGACGGAAACAAAGTCTCTCGACGAGGGACACAAATCGATTTGCGAGTTCTCGCTCGATTTCACCAAAATGCATATATTCATGCTAAACTGTAGCATGAGTCTTCGAAACAAGAGATGCCAGCAGATCATGGGCATTTCTCGGTCGGTTTGAATCGATGTTAATCACCCAGGCAAGGGTTGCGTGAACTTGAGCTGCAGAGTGACCCTTTAGCGTCCCATAAGATTGTTTTTGTTTGACAGATCGAGGCTTTTCTGTTGCTCGGAGTGAATCTATGGCGAATTTTTTTTCTTTTATAGCTTACAGTCACCAAGGAATAATATAACCGGCCTTTGAGCCAAACATTCATGAAGGAAGTGTTTCGAATTGTTCTAACAGATAATACTAATGCTGTCAGAACATCTTAATTGTGTTTTGTCCCATGGATCTATGGATGACCTCCCAAAATCGTCAAAACAATGTCAGTTCCGATCACCCTTGTTTATCCAAGCAAGGCTGGCACAATCCACTTCTTATCAGTAGGCGTTCACGTCGCTGTAGGAGCGCATCATCCTCATTTTTCCGTTATTTTTGACCACAAGAGTCTCTGAGCTTAGCCTGCGAACCAGTCATATCTTAAACATTCTCTCGTGATAAATTCAATGCTTTCTGTGGGGTCTTTTCAGGTTCCCGATATGTGTAGATCGATTTTTTGAGCCATCTGATGAACCCTCTAAACAACGTCCCTTCAGGAGTACCAACCGTTCCCCTCCACGAACGCGATGGTGGACATGCTGGACCGCGTGCAGCGGATGGAACTCAAAGAAGCCAAGGTTGACGCGCTCCGGCCGTCCGCCTCCTTCCACAACGTCAGCCACGGCTACAGGTAGGCGCGGACGCCCCCGCGCCCTGATAAGACCCGTGACTCAGCTTCAACGGGAAGCCGTCGACCTTCGTCTCGAGGGCCACTTCATTCAACGGAGACGCGCCCCGACGACCCCTCTCCATGACGGCCATCTCCATCCCTACTTCTGCGCCTGGCCCCGTAGCCCATGCCGGGAGCAACTCCTTCCAGCGCATGTTGTCCGCCTTCGAGCGCGAGAAGAAGAACATCGTCGAAGAGAGCAAGCGCTCCATCGAGCAGATCGAGGTACGCCCTGTCCTCACTTTTCCGCTCAGGACCCAATTCAGGCCATGCTCCGTGACACGCAGGACCACAACCGACTGAACGCCGACTTGGTCAAGGAGCAGGAGCGCGAGGTGTGCCAGCTGAAGGCGAAGCTGCACGACGCACAGGAGAAGGTCAAAGAGAACGAGTCCCTGCAGGAGCGCATCCACCACCTGGTGAGTCCGAAGAGGACAGCGGACGCAGAGGGCAATTAGGGAACGGCGCGACTGGGTAATCTGCAAGGTCGACGGGTCGTGGGTCGAGTTGAATTTTGAAAAATTGGGGCGCCAAAGTACATCGAAGTTCAAATATTTGGTCACTATCAGATCATTCAAACACTGCGGAAATGGAGACTAACAAGGGAACGTTATAGAGTCTAAATATTTGGGAATATGGACGCTACGTCAATTGACACTACTAATTGATACTATGTGCAAACTTTATGAGTCTAGCTGAACTAGAGGCAGCAGTTTCTTGGCAATTGCATATTTGGACATTGAAAATTCGTCAAAAACGTCAAAACGTCGATATCCGATGATTTAAAGACCCGGCATTTCTGTGGTGCGATGATGTTAAAACCCGGAAACTAGAAAATTAGTCCAATCGTGTACTTTTAACATTTTGCTGTTGCTTCACTTTGTTCCATTTTTAAAGCACTGTTCGCTCTTTCACGTATTGATGTGGCTATCGTTTTTAGTACGAGAAGTGCGACCGCAAGAACGAGGAGATCCGCGCGAAGGAGCAGCAAATGGAGGCGATGAGAGTCGAATTCCAGAAGGAACTTCTTGAGAAGGGAAACCTCTGTCAGGAGCTCCAGACGAGGGTGCGGCAGATGGAGGACGACGCAAAGAGAGTCGCCGAGATCAGAAAACAGGCGGACGAACACAAGGAGCAGGTGGGTGGAAGCTGTTCTATAACCTTCTTGGAGTACTTAGAGGGCACTCGGGAAATCTCACGTTCAAGTGACGTAGGGTGATTAAAAGGAAATCACAGATTGAACGATGAAGATGAACTTTCACAGTCGGTTTTGTCATATGATCGGTTCAATAGTGCACGTGGTTATCTTTCACGCGAGTACGTCTTCACAAGGAGAATAACGTCTTGCACGTCTTTGAAATCTTGCGCGTCATTCAAGTGATAATCTCATGATTGTTACAACTTTATGCTCTATAAGTCAATCTACAAAGGAAGTAGCGTTTCTATAGTTCACGGGTTCGCAAGTAAAGTCAGCTTACAATTCGTTCTGCAAGAAAATTCGCGCGGAACAGTTCCTAAAAGATCTGTTTGTGCAGTTAACAAGTGCCTTGCTCACAAAACGAGATGACCGCTGGAAGTACAAAGGGATCAACGGTTATCTCTTCCCGGAAAGAGGCAAAAACAGGGCCCGAATATTCAATGTCGGACGGGACTGTTGCATAATGCCTGTGATGTTAAAAACAATCCAAAGGGCTTCAAGAAGGAATTCTAGCGGGAGGATGGGCATATATTTAAACTTTAAGTTGATTTTCAATATCCGGACCAGGTGCCTTTTTAGGAAAGGGAAGAGTACGGTAGCCTATGATATGAAGTATTGTGCTCTTCAGTGGGAAACCGCTTCTTTTAATTTACCCATCCGTGACCTTTCAGAGCGATGCGCTCCGCCGAGAGCTGGAGCGGTGCAACGACATCCGGAACCAGCTGAACGAGGCGGACTCCCGCGTGGAAGAGATGAAGAAGGAACGTGACGAGCTGCGCCGGCGCATCAACAACATTCCCACCTGTGTCATCTGCATGGAGAAGGCGGTGAGTTCAAGAGGTGGCTGAAGACGACCGTTTGAGCATGCTCGAAAACTAAAGGGCTTCCCCCCGTGTAGTATATCCACCCCTAAGCCCCTTCTTTCAGCCCAAGGTGGTGTTCCTGCCGTGTCTCCACTTCGTGACATGTGAGACGTGTGGCAACGGCGCCAACTCGCACCAGCTGGAGAAGTGTCCGACCTGCAGGGTGAAAGTCGCCGGCCGCATGGTCGTCTTCATGTAGTGGACGAGAGAAGAAGCACAAACCGACGAGCATTTCGGAGTTACAGCCACTGAAACGGGTCACTTTTGTGTAACGCTGAGAAATATGTATATGTAATGACGTTGAGGGTAAAGCGAGCTTCTTGTCCTGGTAGAGAGAGGGGGCAGGTGACTGTGAGTGATATGCATCAAAAAGGTTTGTTCAGAAAGTGTCATTAACATCACTAGTCAATCTCATTTTCTCCGAGGATAGTTCACCCTAACATTCTATGACGTGACGTACCTCTGAACAAAAGCTCTATACACTAGAACATCTCAGTTTCTGATCGGCTGGTTCATCCGAACATTCCCTACGAGTCACGATCACTCGTAGAGGGGGGGGGGAGGGACAAAGAACTGTGGATGATATGCATCAGAAGAGATTGTTTACGAAGTGTTATGAACAGTCCCAAAGGGATTTGGATTGCACCTCATTTAACTTCAGTCGGAGTGTCACAATTCGGAACCTTTACTGCTCAGATGAATGTGCGAAAAAGTCACACAGATTGGTCGCCTCACGTGTGATCGCGAAACAGAAGTTCATTCACTCACATGGTCTTTGAGCAAAGCCATGGACCGAGTTCCGCTGATTTTTGTTGAGTCGGTGGTTCGCTTTCTACAGCTAGAGACCTGTGAACTGCTGCGACAACTTTCCTCGACCTGGAGAATAGTGGGAGAAGTCCAAAGGAATAAAAGCGGCGGCTTGTTGCTGACGTTCGCGCCGTATAACGCAAACGATGAGGACTGGTGCCTACATTACAGGATGGAGGGCTTCGACCACATCAAGACAAGGACACTCTCTCTGGAAGTCGTGAAGGAGATGGCAAAGAGCATAAAATTCGTCAGATTCGACGCGAGGTTGTGTCATGAAGTTGGCGCAGAGCTGAACGCCATCGACCCCGACGACATCGTACTAGTCCAACTTTTAACGACTCTGAGTGCCCCGGTGAAAGAGCTGGATATATTATCGCTGGACAGATATATTTCCAAATTGGACTACCTCAAGCTTCGTTCGAGGTACTCGAACCTCTTTAGCAGTTTCACGTCAGTGAGGATGGACTACCTCGAGGACACCCGGCTCATGGAGGATACGATCTCTGCGCCAGGGATAAGGTCAGTTGAGATCCGGGACATAGGGGAAAGACCTCGACCGACCAGCTTCTGGGCGGACTACTTCTTCTCCGAGGAATGCACGAGACTCTTGGCCAACTTCAAGGACTTCGGCGTCGTTCTGGAAGTCATTGACCGTTGGAAGAAGATGGACCCTCGGACTCTCAAGTACAGCAAGGTGTTGTGTGCTCTTGATCGATATCTGGAGGATTTAAACGGTGTAGTCATGCGCAAGATCGACCCTGGACCTGGAGGAGCGATCGTCGATAAGGTGAGGAACAAGCTTGAACGAAGTTGGTTCGACACTTCCCTTGATTGCATCGACCATCCTGTCGATCCAAGCAGCAAGATCTACGTCGTCTCCTTCTGCTACTGGGAAAAGTGCAGCGTCATGCGTTGTCAAATTGTTCTTTGGTTCGATTAGAGTCGTCATAAAAGTATTTGTTGTATTCTTGTCTTTGCAATAAAGCTGCAGTGGTGCAGAGTAAAGTTGCTATTGGTATAACTCGTCTTTTGGACACCCGAACAACAAGCTTTGGTGTTAACGAATGCACAGTTCACACGTTTCGCGACGCTTTATATGTGCGTTGCAAGTAATATTTGCTCAGTCGACCGCAATCGACTGCCATGAACGGCGTTCCGCTCGTATTCGTTGAATCGGTGATCCGAAACTTTGACTTCTTTATCTCAAAAGAACTGCAACAACTTTCTTCGGCCTGGGGATGTGTGGGAGAAGTGCAAAGGAAGAACCACGGTCAGTTGCTTTTATCGCTTGAGTCGTATTACAAAGACAGGGAGGAACACTGGAGCCTGTGTTATAAGATGGACGGCTTCGACCACATCAAGACGAGGACGCTCTCTCGTGACGTCATCCAGGAGATGTCAAAGAGCATAACATCCATTGCATTGGACCTCGATTACCGTTACAATATGAACGAAGAGTGGGAAAGCATCGACCCTGACGACGTCGACCTAATTCGACTTTTAACGAATCTGGATGCCCCCATAAAGCAGCTGGATGTATCGTCTTTTGAAGATCGTATCGGCGAACCACTGACCACTTTACCGGCGGAGTACTTGAACTTCTTCAAAAGCTTCTCTTCCGTGAGGTTAGAATGCTTCGATGACATGGAAGATATGATTTCTGAACCAAAGGTGCACTCAGTTTCGATCAGTCCTTATGAGGAAGGATCTCTACCGACCAGCTTCTGGGTGGACGTCTTCTTCTCTGAGAAATGCACGAGACTCGAACTCGACGACCGTGACGTGATTTTAGGAGTGATCGAGCACTGGAAGAACATGGACCCTCGGACTCTGAAGTACAGCAAGGTATATGTACTAGTTGGAGTTGCTATCAATTGCTATCCGAGGGATCTAGCGGATGACATCTACAGCACGAACAATATCGACATGCGGGAGAGCAACGAGGAAGATAGAACATCGCTTCGGGATATGGCAAAAGTAGATATGTTCATTCCTCACCAAGATGTTTACATCAAACGGGTTTATTGTGGTGAGCATCCTGTCCACGAAAGCAGCAAGATTTACGTCGTATCTTATTTTGACTGGCACGAGGAGTCGAATGATCTTGCTATCTTATTTGCCTAGACCATGTGCTGTGTGTTTGTTGTTTTAATGTTGTTGAAATAAAGCTTATATAGTGAGGGTCTTGTTTTGGGATGCCCCAACATGAGACCTTCTGTTTTCAGGGAAATAAGTGATTTCGCTACTTGAACTAATGGTTGCACTCTCCGTTGCGGACAACACCGTAAAGCCTTGGCAGTCTTAAGCTACATCCCCTTCCGCGAAGTAAGGTTGAACGAGATTGGTTCGACACTTCTCTTCATCGCATTGACCATCCTGTCGACCCGAGAAGCAAGATCTACGTCGTCTCCTTCTGCTACTGGGAAAAGTGCAGCGTCATGCGTTGTCAGATTGCTCTTTGGTTCGACTAGAGTTGTCGTAGATGTACTTGTTGCATTCTTGCCTTTTGCATCGTCCGCACAACAAGTTTGGGTGTTAATATTTCACACATTTCGCGACGCTCTATATGCGCGTTGCAAGTAATATTTGCTTAGTCGACTGCTATGGACAGAGTTCCGCTCGTTTTCGTTGAATCGGTGATCCACAATTCTGATATCCGTACCTCAGAAGAGCTGGAACAACTTTCTTCGGCCTGGGGACGAGTGGGAGAAGTGCAAAGGAAGAACCACGGTCAGTTGTTTCTATCGTTTGTGCCGCATTCCGCAGACGAGGACGAAGAATGGCGCCTACACTATAGGATAGACGGTTTTGACCACATCAAGACCAGGACGTTTTCCGGGACGTCGTCAGAGAGATGTCGAAGAGCATAACAACCATTCAATTCAAAACAAGCTATAGTGTTAACGAGGCATGGCACAGCATCGACCCCGACGACGCCAACATACTTCAACTCATAACGATTCTCGATGCCCCTGTAAAGGAGCTAGATGTAGATCTGGCTACTGATTATCTCGGCACATCGCTCTACGTAGAGCTGCGTTTGAAGTACTTGAACCTCTTTAAAAGCTTCACTTCCCTGAGGTTAATATGTTTCGAGGACACTCTGCTCATGGAAGACACGGTTTTCGCGCCAAGGGTGAGGTCAGCTAATGTTGAACTGGATTTCGAAGGTTCTGGACTGATCAGCTTCTGGGTGGACTTCTTCTTCTCCGAGAAATGTACGAGACTCGAACTGGACGACCTTGACATGGCTTTAGGACTGATCGAACACTGGAGGAAGATGGACCCTCGGACTCTAAAGTACAGCAAAGTGTTTTATGCAGAGTGTTGCTCTCCGGAGGGTCTGAAAGACATCAAAATGCGGGAGATCAACCTGGAAACTAGAACAACGCTCCTTGAGAAGGTGAGGAGTAAAGTTGGGCAACGGAATCACATCAAATCTCTTCATCGCATTGACCATCCCGTCGACCCAAGCAGCAAGATATACGTCATCTGCTATGATGACTGGCCTGGTGATGATATTGCTCTTTTGTTTGATTAGATAACGTGGTATGTACTTATTGTTTTTATTTTGTGAAGAATAAACGTGCAGACTGAGGATCTTCTCACGACTCATGTTTTGGAAAAGCGCCTCTGCGCTGTGATGTTCCAGATGCAAAGGACACATTTATAGAATTCGCCTTGAAGCGACTGAAGTCCTGCGTGAGCTTCTTTAACAAGTGGTAACGTTTGACACGTTTGGGAACGGGTCACACTCTTGGATCAGTGCGGTCCAACACATTTTTTCTATTCATTGGATTGTGTCCCCGTGTCAAGTGCGATGGATGCTGTGCCTGTTTTGTTCGTCGAAGAGGTTTGCCGGCAATTCTCCACGAAGGACTCGTCCGCACTGGAAGAACTCTCGTTTTGGAAACATGTCTCTAGGAGGTTATTTAACGGCCGCAGGAAAGTGAACTGCGGCTTCTACTGCAGAAGCGACATGCCTGACGTGCGTGTTAAAATCTGGGGAAAAGGTACAGACATAAGATTGGAGGAATTTCTGGCACTGACGAACACTGACATAGTAGACATGTTCGTTTCCCTAAACGACAGTCGAATTCCCGAAGATATTCTTACTCCACCTTATGCCGCGCAGCTTCTGAAGTTCTGTTCGAAGCAATGCTTTTCTATTGCACTCAAGTTTGCCTCTTACGAGCCTCCCAGAACAATAGCCAATTTCCCTATTCTGACGAACTTCCTCATGAGCCTGCCAAGGATCTATTCCATCGACTGTGACGACTGGTCACTCGTAGAAGCTGTTGTTGAAAGGGCCGCCGAGAGAGGAACGCTTCGGGAGATATCAATGCTCTCGTTAGTCGAGGACCCCATCGCTTACAAGGACATACTGCAGAAATTTAGCAGAGCCAGCAGCCTAAACCTCTTCCGGTACTACAACCTGATAAAACCAAACTTGGAGTTGAGTGACGAGGAAAAGGCGCATTTCCGCATGTACAAACCGAAAGATCATGTCATTGATTTTATCCGTGTTTGATTATGTCCGTTGTTAATAAAAGTAATATTTCTTTGTGCTGTAATTAAGTTGAACCTTTATTCAAACTAACGAAGTGACCAGTCCATGAACAACTGTGTGAGCTTCTTCAACAGGTGGTAACGTTTAACACGTTTGAAAACGGGTTACACTCTTGGATCGGTGCGGTCCAACACATTCGTGCTATTCATTGTGTCCCCGTGCGACGTGCGATGGATGATGTGCCTGTTTTGTTCGTCGAAGAGGTTTGCCGACAATTCTCCACGAAGGACTCGTCTGCCCTGGAAGAACTCCCGTTTTGGAAACATGTCTCTAGGAGGTTATTCAGCGGCCGCAGGAAAGTGAACTGCGGCTTCTACTGTAGGAGCGACATGCCTGAGGTCCGTGTGAAACTCTGGGAAAACGACAAATACATAAGATTCGAGAAATTTAAATCATTGCCAAACGTTGGCATAAAACACATAAGTGTTACCTTGAATAACAGTAGAATTTCCGGAGACATTCTTAGTCCACCTTATGCCGCGCAGCTTCTGAAGTTCTGTTCGAAGCAACGCTTTTCTATTCCACTTAGTTTTGTTTCTTACTATCCTCCAAGAACGATAGCCAATTTCCCTATTCTGATGAACTTCCTCATGAGCCTGCCACGGATCCATTCCATAAACTGTGACGACTGGTCACTCGTAGAAGCCGTCGCTGGGAAGGCCGCCGAGAGAGGAACGCTTCGAGAGATTTCAATGCTCTCGTTAGTCGAGGACCCCATCGCTTACAAGGACATATTGAAACAATTCCGCAGATGTCGCAGCCTGAACCTCTTCCGGTACTACAACCTGATAAAACCAAAATTGGAGTTGAATGACGAGGAAACGGCGCATTTACGCATAGAGAAGAAACCAAAAGAACATATCATTGATTTCATCCGTGTTTGATCATGTCCGTTGTTCAGTTTTATATAGTTAATAAACGTGATGTTTCTTTGTGCTGTAGTTAAAACCTACATTCAAACCAGTTACAAACAGAAGTAAAAGAAAGAAGCACAATCATCACAGTTTTAATGAGGGTTCAGGGGTTCGTTTAGGGATTGTACCGGCGCCGACTCGCAGCATTATACGAGTGCTTCCCAGGATATGTGCAGGTTCTATTGATCAATTGACATGGGACTCAGTTGTCGGAAAATTTGTGATACACTAACAAATCTTTCTTCAATCCACATATAGGATAAAGAAGAATTTGGAGTCGTTATTGTGGCGTATGATCACATAATTTATCGTCCTTCCGCGTCCTCACTAACAGAATCTACCGTCCTAAACATTGCATCTAGCTCGATGCATCCACGCATCGCACATACCATCGGGAACGCATAAGACAGGTTCCTTCGCAGTGGAGTCCACAAACGATGGACCTTCCGGTGGAAGACGAGGATATCGCGCTGGAAAACAAGCCAATCTCCGAATTCGACCTGACCTCAACTGGCATAGAACCTTTTTTGACCAGCTCACCGATCTCCTATACTCCCCGAAGAATGCCGCCTTTCTGGCCACAGGTGTCCTTCCAGGACAGTGGATTAGCCGAAACCGACGGGAACGACCTTTCAGGAACTGTCATCTTCTATGGAAGCTTCTCTGAGTCATCCGACGACTCTGCTGACACCCAAAGGAGCGATCAAACGGATAGTGACTTTACAGATTTCTTCCTGGGAGAACTGGAGCCCGTGGAACTGGAGTGGAAGAGCATCGAGGAGGAGCTGGCAAAGGCAGCGTTAGGGAAGCGTTGGGTTTTCATCGACGCTAGCCTGAAACCTGGAGAGTATTACGAGGAGTACGACATCGGAGAGATATGATCTTCGTGAACCTCGGGAACTCACCTTGGTCATCTTGAACTCGATCTTGGTCTTTAATAAACAGATTTTTCGTTTTTACGTCCTTAAGGAAGCTGTCTTTAAACTTAAGATCTCCTGGCGTCTTTGCAGTCCACTAGACCGAAATGATCGCGGCGAGACCTGCTTGTTAGAACGATTAACCATTCATTTCTGGAGCATCCGGGATTACCCGTGCTTCCTGTGTACTTTGCGCTGTGTCACGTGTTGAGCAAACAGCGAAGAGAGGTGTTGGTGGCTGGCACTGGAATCAACAAAGACGAGTGCCGCCAGGTTGTTTTCCACCGTGGAGTTGTTTGTTTGTCGACCTGCAGGCACAGATATGAGTCGCGGAGATCAGTGGTTTCCGAAAAACACAATAACGACACAAGATACAATGGTGGAGAACGGTCAACACCGCGTAAGGGAACGCTTTGAATAGGGGACGGTTTAAAATGTGCAGGCAAAACTGATTAGCCTTAATTTGGCATACAGTACAGGTTACACCATCAGAAAATTCCTATTCCAAGGAACCCTTCCTTGGAACTTTCTATCTTAAATCGCCCTAAACCCAAGATCGTCCAAACACCGTGCCATCTATCCCATTAGGGACGCTTCATTCCCAGCGAAGCTACCGTTATTTTATTAACTTTTAGATCGCACTTGGCCGTCGCCGCGATTGCAAGTGTAAAGAATGGTGGTGCTGCCCCGAATCATGTTATTACAGAGTGTTCCTTCCAACCGTCATCCGCCGCAAATGAATGCCTTTTGCGCGCCTTTCCCACGCTCGCCGGGATCCGTTTTGCAGACGTGGCCGCGAGTAGCTGTTTTCACAGGGTTCTTCACTTCCTGCATTTTTTATGTTCCTCGAGGACCCTCCAATGTGAAGTGCGGATTAATTGATCATGGCGTACGTGGATTCCCTCGCTTCCTGTTTCGGTTTTGGTGCTCGGTTAAGAGCGAAGTGATTTGTTGCCATGGTTGTATGCCTGTTCTACTAACTACTTGGATTAAGAACATACAGGGAACCTCAAAAGATACGATAATCAAAAATGCTTCTGTCTTGCAGGCTGGCCGGTTCGGTTTCGGTACCCGATTAAGACCAAATTCAGTTTGGTTTGTCATGGTTTTACGCCTATTCCACTGCTACTTGGATTAGGAAAATAGAGACCTCGATATGATGATAAGAAATCAATGCTTGTGTCTTGAAGATCACTTTGGTCGGCTAGGTATCTATGATCTGCCCACTTTCCTTGAGTCCTTGTTGCAAGAAGGACTCAGTCAGTCCTTCCTGCACGTCTCTGGTCATGTCATTGCAGATCCATCTCTGGTCGCCCAGTCCCAAGCTATTCATAACGATATTGAAGCACGTGTTCTTCAATGGGAGGACATCGTGTTAGGGCCACTTTGATGTGAGGACATTGGGTTGAAAAACATCAACTTGCGCAGTCGCTGGACGTAGCCGCTCACGACTGAAGCTTCCAAGAGTGAAATGATAAATTGAACCATTTGGCCATATGATACCCATAGTGCTTTCTAGAACGATAACCAGTTCTTGAACTGTGTAGAAGGTCCGATATAAAAACGAGTGATTCTAATAACGTCTTGAAACCTCATCTATGTACAAAGAATTGTATCTGACGGCCCCTTATGCTCTATTCTTACAGTAGCCTTGGACCACACGTGTGCCACGACATAAGCACCCTTCAAAGCAGCATCCCACCTCCAGTACAGCATCTTCTTCTACCATAAGTGTCCTGGCTGCGAATTCCTCTGCAGCACCTAATCCCCAAACATAAAAAACAAAAAAGCTAAACTCGATTCCACCCCTCGATGTTTTGTCCTTGAGCCGCCCAATTATGGCCCCTCAAACCCTGCGTCCCCCCACGTCTTCCTGTGACGTCAGCGGCGCTCGCCCGGAGTGTCATCCCCACTTAGGCCGCGCGGGACTCGAGGACACGAATGTATCCCTATCTGCCAATATAATATGCGCCGTTGATCAAATTTGCAGCGCCGAAATGAAGAGACCCTCCGCCGCAGGGCGCGCCTTAGAACGGCGCTAATCTCGTTTGTCGCCTTTGAACCTCTCACGCGCCCCGGGCCGATTGTTTACATTGTTCCCGGGACTGCATGATCCTAAGCACTGGCGGCTGCTCGTTAAACGCTCTATTCTTGGGAGCGGGCCGCTCGGTGTTCTGTGCTCCAAATCGGGTTAGCCCGCCTTGTCTCAATCAAAAGCCGTCGACAGAGGCTTTATTAAGACGGCCAAGAGCCTTTGTAACGCGATCAACGCGAACTTGTTTTCTCCCTGGGGACAAGGAGGTTCACGCGGGCCAGGAGGGGCTCTTATTTACTGTGTTGTGGCTCCGCGCTTTCATTCATTTTTAAGGCGACACTTTCGTGACTATGCGGCCGCGTCCTGTCATGGGAGCCTTTGTCAAGATGCTTTCTTGGATTCCAGCTGTGCAGTTGCTAAGTAGCGACGATTTTTCTTTGTGCTTCTGTAAGTGTGAGATCTTCTATCTTGTATCTTCATTGCCAGCATGGTCGTGGTGAGACCAGACTTATCTTCTAATCTCTAAAGAATCGAGTTCGAGTCAAGTCGAGTGCTAAAACAGGTTACATGTATATCGTTTAAAGCATTGTTGGCCTAAATATTGAGAATACCGAGTTTTCCAACAAAATTAAATTTGGCAACAGCTCTTTTGAGTAGTGTTGTCAAATAGGGTTCCCACACTCACACATTCGATCTCTCAATTTTTTTAGAATTTTAAAGATGAGGATTTTAAAGTCGCGTTTTGGAATTTAGAGAAAAAATTTTCATCTTTCTTGTTAAGAGGTTTTTTTTACTTTTTTTTTCCGGTCAACCTCTGTCGGTCCTCCTTAACACTAGCACAACTCTTATGATCTAAGTCCCTCCACGTAGTCCCTTCTTCCTTTTCAGCGTGCCTCCGTATAAACGCAACAAAATACAATCGTATCGCTCACGTAGCCGGCCGAAAACAATCTATTTTTTCCGGCCGCCAAGGATGCACAACGGAAGTATTTTCTGCGATTGTGTCCAAGACGAGAGACCAACACACAATTTTTAAGAAGTGTAACACATTTTCTCTGGATGTGTTGAATGGCCTTCTTGGAGAAGATTTTCCGAGAAGGAAAGACCTTCTGCTTCTGAATCGTATCGGGCGGGTCCAAGGCAAACAAGCTGAACCTCAAATCTGTCTCTAACTTTAGCCATCCTTGGAAACAAGGGACTTCTCATTACCGTACTGCGTTTTGTTTAGCTTTTTGCTGTAGCCTCTTCACCTGGTGTATAGCCTTCTTTTTACCCTCGTAAGTCAGCGCTGATCAAATAGAATGGAAGGCGACTTCTGAGGCCACTGTGAATGACCCCCAGAAAAACACAAAACTGTCCCAGCACTGTGGACGCTATCTCTGCAATCTTTCCCATCGTAAGCACCGCCAGACAGGAAGCACTATGCAATGAAGAGTCATTAGTCACCGGACAAAAACCGCTGCGGGTCGCCTCAGGAACATCAAAACAGCGCTTGTTCTCTGCAGCCACTCGTAAAACACGTCCTAAAATTGCGCTCTGCTCAGGGTAGGTGCAAGGCCACCTGTTCTCCCAGGAGACGAACGCCATTGTGAGATCAAAGAACCCACCGCGTGCCCACATGTGCGGACAAGAAGAGATTGGAGGAATCCCGAGTGGTCAGACGGCCGACTTGCAAACGACGTCCACAAATCACCGCTCGTTTTTGTGCCTTGGAGGTGTCGCCGCGCTCACCCTCGAGTGATTTCTTAGGTCTGCTGCCTTCTCCTTTCCACTTTTCGTTCTTCGTTCTCCACAGCTGCCTTGTTTCCCTCTCTGCGTCCTGGACTTCGAGTTCAGGACAGAGTTTCAGGAACGGGTGCTTTTCTGGCCTACTTCAGCCTACAGGTCTAAACTGTCGGATGTATCGTAGTCGGACACTGTTATTATACTTTTTTGAAACGCAGGACTTTCTTGCATTGATATACCTTCCCGGTAAATACCGTAACCTAGAAGAGGAACGGGCTAAATAAACATGGTACTTCGAAGGAAATGATGTTGCCTCGTTAGAGGACGTAAGCGTCTTTCTGTTCTTCTGCTCTTTACAAAAACTTCGAAGGAAATGATGTTGCCTCGTTAGAGGACGTAAGCGTCTTTCTGTTCTTCTGCTCTCTTTTTAAAATCCCAACCGATACCGTCCCAAAATCGGGATCGGGACACGTCTCTGGGTATAAAACAAAGTACACCTCGGACAAAGACAGGCAAAATCTAAACAAGGTCGATCCTCGGTCTCTTTCCAGGCCCTATGAAAACTCGACGCGTTTGTTTTTGAGAGGTTTGGTCCGATCTCTGGCCGACTACGTTTGCCCTCCTTCGAGTTCGGTTTATTTCCCTTAAGCTCTGTGTCTAAGGCAAATTTACCTGTGTACTTGATGTCCAACACTTGCTCCTAGGCGAAAGTGCTTCAACGCTTTTGAAGGCGTAGGCACTCCTTCCCGTACGCAATCAAAACAAAGTCGCCGTTCCACAACAACCCTACCGTACCCCGCCCAGACTTCCCAACGAATTTTCTCGAGGAAATTTCATATGTCACTCAACGACGGGTCTCGCCGCGATTCCGCGAAATCCACGAGTCCCTGTGGAAATCTCCACCCGGAAAGTGGGCGTGGCTCATTCCTACGCCCCCTACGTGCCACCGTCTCCAATCACCGCGCTAAACTCCCCTTTTGTCAAATTAAAAATACATAATTTTCGCGTCGAGACGCGCTGAACGTCAAGTGGCTCATTACGCACTCGGCTGTCAGGCACTTCCCAACAACACACGAGAATAATTAATTTAGACGCTCGCCACTCGCTCTGCCTACGGACCTCCCCGTGGTCACTTCGTGCGCCTCACTCGCAGATTCCGAATCGCGTCAGGAGCCCCATCTTCAGCCACATTCCAATCGACGACGCGGGTGGCCTTCTCATGATTCTGAGGAGCGCCAGGAAACAGCCAAAGTGAGTCTTGGTAGGGTCGACGCTGTCCTAAACCCCCACTTCAGGTGAGTATCCTACTGAACTTGGCGGAGGTCCGCGGAGAGCTCTACTACCTGTTCGGCCTACTGTGTCTCGGCTCGTGGTTCGTCTTCAACCTGTGGATCCTACGAGACTACTTCTTCCCCTGGTGGTTCGCGCCCATCTACACGGAGACGGGCCTCCGCAAGCGGAAGCTGGAGCTGAAGAAGCGCGAGTACGTGATGCGCTCGCGCATGAGCAACGCCTTCAACATATCCACCACCATTGCCATGCCACAGTACCCGCAGGACTGTATCTCTCTGCCCATGTCGAACGCGCGCGACGAGCGCAAGGCTAGCTCGCTCGACGGAGTCCTCTTCGGATGACCGCCGTTTTCCTGTAGAAGGGCAATAAACTTCTTGCTCAGTCCTTGGTCTTTGGATCTTGACGGTGATACTTTGGCGAAGTCTCTGGCAAGCGTTGAACGCCTAGAGCAGTTGACAGAGCTTCTTGTGCTGGACCAGAGTTTGGCAATCCAATCTATTCGGTTGTCGGGTATGAGATGGCCCACCTGAGATAGATTTTCATCTATTTTATCTACCGTTATACTCTATGTCATGACTCCTTTTCGTGGACGGAAGGTGGACCCGTGCTTGTAGAAGGCGACAGGTTTCGAGTGGAAAAAGAGTTTAAACCCAATTCTGGATTTCCTTTACAGGTAGGAAGATTTACGAGTTGCTCCACGAAGACACACATTTTGCATCGCTTAATATGTACGTGAAATGTTTTTGCTCTACGAACACTCATTTATCTGATTATCTTCGATCAAAGGCAGTTGGTGCAGCAATGGAGCAAGTCCCAAGAATCTTCGTCGAATCGGTGATTCGAAACGTTATAAACATTCACAACATTACCTTAGAAAGTCTTCAACAACTTTCTTCGGCTTGGGGACGATTAGGAGAAGATCAGGAAAAGAAGACCGGTCGATTGCTGATGACTTTCGCACCGTATGATAAGGACGGGGAGATGGAGGAGAAGGAGGAGGACGACGACAACGACGACGACGACGACGACGACGACGACGACGAGGAGGAGGAGGACTGGCGCCTACATTATAAGATTGAAGGCTTTGAACACATCAAATCGAGGACGCTCTCTCTGGACGTCCTGAAGGAGATGTCGAAAAGCATAACAGTCATTGCACTCGACCTGGCTGATCGTTACGATATTGATGAAGAGTGGCACAGCATCGGCCCCGACGACGTCACCCTAGTTCAACTTGTAACGAATCTGGATGCCCCCACAAAGCAGCTAGATGTAGAACTGGCTGATAATTATCTCGGCGAATCGCTCTACTTAAAGCTGCGTTTGAAGTACTCCAATCTGTTCAGAAGTTTCACTTCCGTGAGGTTGGAATGCTGCGAGGACACTCGGCTCATGGAAGACACGATTTCCGAGCCAAGGGTGCACTCAGTTGAGATCAATCCTTATGGAATCGGATCTCGACCGACCAGCTTCTGGGTGGACTTCTTCTTCTCCGAGAAATGCACGCGAGTCGCCTTGGAGGATGTCAATGTGGCTTTGGCAGCTCTGGACTACTGGAAGCAGATGGACCCTCGGACTCTGAAGTACAGCAAGGTGTTTTATGTCAATGACTCTCTGCCTGACAATAAGTTATACGGCATGAAGAAGGTTGATATGGAAACTGATTCATTGGTTTTTGAGAACTTGAGAAGTATGGTTGGACGACATCAGCACATCGAAGATGCTTATCGCATAGATCATCCCGTCCACCAAAGCAGGAAGATTTACCTTGTCGTCTCATTTACTGATATTCTTGTATTTGACTAGGTCTTCAGTTAATTGTTGTTTTAATCCTTCTGAAATAAAGTTGCAGAGACGTTCGAATACAGTGCACTTGCATGTTTACGCTAAAAGACTGTCCCGGATCTGGGCTATGCACTTGTAAAGCTTTCCGTGTAAGATGTAACGTTTGTGATGGTAATGCTCTATTGCATCCAATCCTTCTTTGAAGGCAGCCTTCTGGACCCACCGTCACTTCGTCCACTTCAATTTCCTTCCGAAGAGGCAGCTCCACAATTTTCATTATAGTGTCGGCGCACAGTTGGCAAGCTGTAACGGGGTGAACACTTTGATTCTTGAAAAACTTTTACATAATAAACTGTTTAAGAGATCCGATGGTATCCTGTGGGGATCTTTCGAAGCAAATCTTCTTCAAGTACTTTTATTTGCAAGATAGATCGCTTCTCAACTTCTTCGAGAGGCAAAGGCTCTCGTCTTGTGGGAAGTGTTGTGCTTTCAGGGTTTCAGAAAGATGTAACGGGGAGTGTCTTACAATGGTCTTATTTTTGCAGGCTTTGCAGGAGATATGGAAATATCCGAAAAATAACGAGGTTGAGGGATAAATCCGTACACAATACAGTACACTAACCCTACTGTGGGCATATGAGCGTTTCCCAATGATCTTATCTTTGTAGGCTTTGCTAAACAGCAAGAGATAGCAAAACAGATGTGGTCTTTGATGTGCGGCCACTGGCAGGGTCCAATGACTACTTCGGTCTAAAGGAGGTCTCTGTTTACGATCCAACAATCTCCGCTTCCGTGGAAGCAAAAGAGGCTACTAATCTGCTTGTAAACAAAGTCTGAGCCTCTAGCTGAGCAATTGTTGGTCTTCTTCGTTGAGGTCGCCTCTCACTTCTTTCCGATTATTGGGTTTCCGCTCGAGACAATTCATTTACACACCCGAGAACGAGCTCGCAGATTGTTCTTCACTCAGCACGTTCCAATGAGTCACACGACTGGCCTAGGAGAGGGGGGGGGAGCGATAGCCATAAATACGATACTAAAAGTGTATAAAGACCTTGCACTTGCACTTTATAGAGAATGACAAGTTTTGACTCCTGAAAATCAAGAAAAGACTTCTCTGCCAATCTCAAAGTGAAAATATGTAGTGGTTATATAACATTACACACCTTCGTCAGTAGGGCCACAGTATCGCGTACCAATGAATCAGCTACCGCCGCACATACGCTTCTGCTCCTTTAAGACACTCTTCCCCCCAGCCGACCCGATGGGCCAACGCTTTTTTTCTGCTTGAACGGTAAAGATCATCAAAGGGAAGCCGGGCAGAACAAAATGACAATAGATGCTTATTTTCATTACCATGACGGTTTAATGCATGAAGAAGGACCAGGGATGTGCGGAAATCTTAGGCCGAAAACATAACCACCTACGATCACGACTGCGAATGCGACTACAATCGCTTATGAATACCGTATTTTCTGATTTCGTAACTAATTTTTTCAATTTTTTAAATGTGATTTTGAGTTTGTAACCGATCGCGGTTGCTGTCGTCGTTGATAGTTGAACCTCATTTTTCTTTCCAAAACAGTCGTGCCAAGATCCTCTCTATAAGCTTTATTCCAACAAAATCAAAACAACAACATATAACACGTGTTTTAAGCAAATAAAACATCAATATCTTCGAACTCCGTATGAGGTTCAAAATAAGAGACGACGTAAATCTTGCTGCTTTCGTCGACAGGATGCGGAGCACGGTAAACCTGTTCGATGGGAAAATCGTGGTCAGCCAGGAATATATTCCTTTTCACTATATGCCGAAACGATCCTCTACTTTCCTCGGTTTCCCACAAGCGGATATTGTTCGTGCTGTAGATGTCATCCACTAGATAATCCGCAAGGCAACCGATTCCAGCTAGTACCTTGCTGTACTTGAGAGTCCGAGGGTCCATCTTCTTCCAGTGCTCGATCACTGCTGAAGCCACGTCAAGGTCGTCGATTTCGAGTCTCATGCATTTCTCGGAGAAGAAGAAGTCCACCCAAAAGCTGGTCGGTCGGGACCCTTTCTGACAAGGATTGATCGCAACTGAGTGCAGCTGTAGGTAGCGCGTTGTAGAGTCGTGTTGGGAAGAGTCGTGAGAAAAATGTGTTAAATCCAGCTTCTTTACTGGGGCATCCAGGTTTGTTAGAAGTCGAACTAGGTCGCTGTCGTCAGGGCTGATGCTGTACAACTCCTCATCAACATCGTAAAAATAATCCATGCTGAAATCCATATATCTTATGCTCTTCGACATTTCCCTCACATTCGTGGTCAAAGCCCTCCATCATATAATGTAGGCGCCAGTCCTCCTCCTCCTCGTCGACCGGCGCGAAAGTCAGCAACAACTTACCGCTGTTCTTCGTTTGGACTTCTCCCACTCTTCCCAGGCCGAAGAAAGTTGCTGGAGTTCTTTTAAGGTATCAGTGCCAAATTTCCGAATGACGGATTCAACGAATATGAGTGGAACTCGATTCATTTTGCTTGCCTATAAACAAAAGTCACTGAGATAAATAAGTCACGCGAAGCGATGCAAAATCCTTCATAGATCACCTCAGCGATGCATCCAAACCAATGCAACACACAGTGTGCCCGCTACTTCTCTTCGAGGGAGGGGAAAGCACTAGCACTTGGAAAGCATGTGCTTTTATAAAACCACGTTTGTATTTCCTTATGTGCACTTCTACTGCAACGGAAGTATTGTTCGCAGGAATTCCACCAAGAACACATTTTGTCGCTGGTTTCACTTGTTAGAATCATAGCCACATCTCTTAGGCACATCTGTTCATAGCATCGACCCATTCTTCTTCGATGACTGTCTTGTGAAGCATTTGTGGCGTCCTTTGTCAAATCATCAAGGCAATTCGAACAATAAGTGTAACAAAGGTGACTGTTACTGGTCACCTGATTCCCGGAATCTGACTTACTCTGTACCCTCAGATGCGCCCAAGACACTTGACCGACGGATACTTTAGCAAATGCTTTTCTTCGCATTTACCTCATTTTTCTATGTACAATGTTATTGCGTTGCTTCTGCCAAAAAAGAAGGCATTCCTTTGCGTGTGTTTGCGATGCTTTCGCCCAGCAGATTCTCATTTATTCGAATGGTTCTGGATCAAAAGCAGCAAACCGCCATGGACCAAATTCCGCTGAGTTTCGTTGAGTCTGTGATCCGAAGCTTGGAAAGACTCGAAAGCCGTCAAGTACTGCCAGAACTTTCTTCGACCTGGGGAACAGTCCACTGGAAGAAAAACGGTGCCTTGCTGCTCTGTTTTGCGTATGAAAGTGGCGTTAAGGAACGGCGCCTACGTTATATGATGGAGGGCTTCGATCACATCAAATCGAGGACGCTCTCCCGGGAAGTCGTAAAGGAGATGGCGAAGACCCTAGTTTCCATTAAATGCAGCTTCCGCTCTCCCCGCTATGGCGATGAGGAAAAGTGGCATATCGTCAGCCCCGACAATGTCGCCCTTCTTCAACTTCTAACGAATCTAGACGCCCCTGTGAAGGACTTAGATATGTCATCTATAACACGCTTTCTCGGTCCATCCATCTGCGGGGACATAAATTCAAAGTATCCAAAATTGTCCAAAAGCTTTACTTCGGTGGCGCTGGAGTGCCTAGACGAGATCTACTTCAAAGACACAATTTCTGAGTCAAGGATTAGGTCAAGCACAGTCCTTAGCGTGCCGGGAACCTTTCCACCCGGCTTCTGGGTGGACTACTTCTTTTCCGAGGACTGCATGAGACTCTCCGGCAGCTTTGGTAGCTGCTATGTGGCTTTGAGACTCATCGACCATTGGAAGAACATGGATCCTCGGACTCTAAAGTACAGCAAGATGTTCTCTGAGCTCAAATGCTGTCCAGAAGGTCTGGGCCTAAAGAAGGCTGGCATGGTACCCGAAGCATCGCTCCCTGAGAAGGTGAGAAATAGCGTTGGTCGACACAAGCACATCACTTCTCTTCATCGCATTGACCATCCCGTCGACCCAAGTAGCAAGATCTACGTCGTCTACTTCGATAGCGAACACAACCCGTCCCACGAAACTGTTCTTGTATTTGATTAGTCTCTTCTTTTGTTGTGATAATAAATGTGGCACTACTTTGAAAACAACTCAACTTCGGTCAACCTAGGATGCTGTGACGGTCACAGGAATCAAGGAAGGGCGGACCAAGCTCGAATCCGCCACTATCACGCGACCCGAGAGTGACATCGGTCTCCGATCAACAGCAGTCACGGTGTGGATCCTCGTCCCTCGCACCTCGTCTCATCCCGCTCTCTCTCGCGTGACTTGTCGCTGACTTGGCCCCGCGCCGACCACCAGGAATGCTGGCTGCCTTCTCCCCCTCTTTTCCCCTGACCTTCCACCTCCCTGTTAGTATTGCCTAGCCACTAATAAACCGTTGATCTATTCCTTCATCATTTTGTAAGCATCAGAGTCCCTCACGCGACGCTATGTAGTCACGCAAGAAATGACTCGAGCCTACGATGCTCACTAACCAGCTACTACAGCTGACTGTGGATTCTAAATCTGAGCAGCGTGTAAACCCTTTTCTTCGCCTTCACATCATTTTTTATCTACACTATAATTTCTACACACTATGTACAAAGTTGTCCAGAGCTTCCTTGCATTTCTTGAGCGCGTTGGCCTGGACCGTCAAAGTCGCGTTGATCTAAACCAAAGTGCCTAAGACCATGCCAAGTGAGGAATTTAAATTGCTTTAAAATGGAGAGTATAAGCACCCTAGAGCAGTCCCGGGTGTGGGCCGAGAAGGGTATCAAATGCAAAGGCACTCTAAACTAGCCTCCTTCAGCGTCTGTCCACTCTTGGAGACGCTCGTCCACACCTGGTTGGAGTAGTCCTTGGTGATGAAGGGCAGAGAGCTGGTCTCGTCGATGGCCTCCTGGAGCCGCGTGGAGTGTTCGTTCGCGCTCTCGACGGTCCTCTCCAGGTGCTCCTTGGTGCTTTGCAGGGAGGCCGAGATGGAGTCGACGAGGTCGGCGTTGTTGGGGCAGTTGCTTCGAAGAGAGGAGAGCGAGTAGCACAGGTTCTCCTTGTCCAAGTGGCTGAGGATCTCCAGGGAGACGAC